>CAUYON010110617.1:0-47660 GCA_963573935.1 Arctocebus calabarensis | reverse complement strand
ACACACACACACACACATATATATATATATAAAATACATTAAAAGTCATGACAAAAGCTGACACAAGCTGAAAGTTAGGCCTCTTGCACCAAATACGTAGGTAACCAAGTCGTGAATGCCAAGGAAATTTTGATGAAAAAAATTAAAATTGCTACTCCAGTGCACACATTAATGACAAGAAGGAAAACAGCCTTCCTGATGACAGGGAGAAACTTTTAGCAGTCTATACAGAAGATCAAACCAGGCACAACATTCCCCTAAGCCAAAGCTTAATTCAGAGAATGGCCCTAAATTTCTTCAATTCTTTAAAGCCTAAGCGAGATGGGGAATCTGCAGAAAAATAAAGTTTGAAGGTAGTAGAGTCTGGCTTAGGAGGTTTAGGAAGAAGCCATCTCTATAACAGAAAAGTACATGACAAAAAGATAATGACTCCCTACAGGTCAGGTGATTAGCATCTTGTACCAATAATGAATTTTTTAAATTTAGGTATGAACATTGGGTTTGGGGACATAATTCCACTGCCCATTTAATAGACCATGGTATAGTGTAAATGTAATTTTTACATTGTGTGACTCACATATTGTAATAATCACTTTATTATAGTGCTCTGGAACCTAACCCACACTATCTTCAAAGTATGGTTATATTTTAAATATGTATTTGGAAACCATTTTATCATAGTTTAATACTCAACTGCAAAACTTATGAAAATTATAATTCTTATACATTGATAGAAATAAAATGACTCCTTTATATCAGTATTTTTATATTTAGAGGAAGGTAAGTTAAATCCAAGAAAAAAGTAAAAGGAGATACAGAATTATAGTTATTGACATAGTATTATAGTTATGATATAATAGTGATAAAATGGAAAATAATATCCTTCACATCAATATTTTGTATAAATACTATATGTTCATACATTTAAAATAAAATCTTTAGAAGAGTATTTGTAACACGAATCAGAGTTTATCTCAAGAGTATAGGATAAGAAACAATCTTTCTTTCATTTTACTTAACATTTTAAAAACTAATTTATCTGGGATGAACAATCAGAACACATTTTCAATATAAGAATATTTTAAATTAGTAGGATACTAAAGTTTTTTAAAAAATGTAACCAAGTTATGTGATATGTCTCTCTAATATTAAATGTTTTTAGATGACGCCCAAAATATTTCAAATAGTTCCTCTATGGAACAATTGGATTTAGCAATGAGTTGTTTTAAGCTAAGTGGCTTTGTAAGTCAATACATTGTCTCAAAAGTGAATATTAAGTTGTATAAATTAAATATATTGACTTCTTTATTCAAAGTCTCATAAACTAGAGAATATTTATTTTTATAAATAAAAATAGAAGATAATTCCAAAAAACAGATCATGCCAAATCTTATAGACAATAGAAAAAGAAGAAATACTTCAAAATCATTCTACTTCATCTGGATTTTTAACATCAAAAGTTAACTGATGACTCCATACTGAACCTCAGAGTCAAAACATTCTATGATTGACATACTTTTATTTGACAATGTGAATGTTACTTTTTTTGCATCGTTATTATTATTATTGATCAATATTTCATTGCAGCAATCATCTGATTTCTTTTCCAATTGTATTTATCTTCATTTGTTCTTTACCAGGTTTTTGTTTCTAGTCCTTATATTAAACATTGTTTGTTATTAAATTTTAAGACTCTTTAATTTTGTGAAGGCAAAAAGTAGAAACCAAATAAACACATGTATAGAGAAAATAAAAAAAATAAATAAAATAAAATAAGGAATTACTTGTAATTAAAAAATTAATATTATTGAAAAAAATTAAATATATTGGGGTGGTGCCTGTAGCTCAAAGGAGTAGGGCACCAACCCACATGCTGGAAGTGGCGGGTTCAAAGACAGTCCTGGCCAAAAACTGCAAAAAAAAAAAAAAAATTAAATATGTTGAATGATAATGAAATGCATTTTAACATTAGAAATGTCACTTGATATCAAAAAATCCAAATTAATAAAGTTAAATATATAGCTTCAACATATTTTTATACAGTAGATCTCCATATTCAAAATATCACACATGCCATGCCAATGAGAAAATATTTGATTCATTGTTCACTTTGGTGCCTATAATAGTCTTGTGAGTAAATTATTGAGATGGGAAAACTGAAGCTTAAAGAATAACTTGCATACTATGTACCTGGGATCTAATCTGGATAGTTCTGATACACACGACCATTCTTTTAACTTACAGATTACAATACCTGTGTTCATATTAGGTAAGAAATATTACTCATAAAAATGATTGCTTTGATTTAAAAAGGATGATTTTGATTTTTTTTAATTGATATGATTGAGTTGAATCATTAGGCATTATGAGATTCTGTTTTATTTTACTGTGGGAGAGACAAAACTTTACTGTTATCTTCTTGAGGTCTTCAACTGGTCCTAAGAATTAAAGTTGACACAAAACAGATAAACAGAAGAAAAGCATACAGATTTGTTCTACATGTACACAGAGTCCTCATAAGTAAATGAGGACCCAGAGAAATGGCAAAACTCAAATGCTTACAGAGTAGGTTGAACAAAGAATGGCAATAAAGGAAAAGTAACAAACATGTAAGGGGAGGCAAAGGAAGATAAGATTTATTTTAACATGGTGAGTTTGTATATATTTTTCTCAGCCTTCACCTTTGTCTCTAGTGACAAGTATAGTTCTTTTCTTCTATTACAAAGGAGGTAGCTTTCACAGGAGCCTTTTCTCTCCTATCTCTGGTGATGGAATGTTTCTTTTCTTCTGACTTAGGGAGAAAGCGGGAGGTCATTGTCCCTTTTGTATCTTCTGTTTTTCAAGTGTCTTTAGTTGAAAGTTATCGTTATGTCAAAAGGCCATTTTTTTTGGAATGGCACATTGTGCCACACTTAACTACTCACTTTAAATTGCATGACAGAGGTCAGGTGTAATGGCTCACAGCTGTAATTCTAGCACTCTTTGAGGCTGGGGCGGGAGGATTGACTGACCTCAGGAGTTCAAGACCCAACCTGAGCAAAAGCGAGATCCTTCCTCCCATCTAGTAGACAGAAAAAATAGCAGACATTGTGGTGAGTGCTAATAGTCTCAGCTACTCAGGAGGCTGAGGCAAGAGGATTGCTTGAACTCAGGAGTCTGAGGTTGCTGTGACAGAGGGTGATGCCACAACACTCTAGCCTGAGCAAAAGAGTGATATTCTGCCTCAGTATAAATGAACAAAAATAAATCACATGACAGATACTCAAGAGTTCTCGATTTCAAAGGAAACTTTCATGATTTTAAAAAATAATCTATCTACCATGGATTAGTTAATAGTTTGATTTTCATGAAATAGTCATTTTTATACTGTATTGTTTGAATAGTAAATTTTAAGAGAATTATGAATAATCATTATAAATTTAAAAGAATATTTTTGTGAGCTAAGCTTGTTTTAAGCAAGCTTAATACATAAACATACTCAATTTTAAAACTGTAGTATGAGGTTGATACCATTATTATCGGAAGCTTTTCGAAATAGAAACTGACATGTGGATAAATAAGGTCACACTCCTCATAGGTGACGAAGTGAAAATAGGGCCTAGATAATGAGTCTGGAAGCCATGCTCTCAGCCACTTTTTTAAATGGCTTTTTTGATTCGATCAAAATGATTCAGTCTTAAAATCCAACAGACAGTAACAAAATGTTTAAACAGAGAGCTTTCATTTGGATATGATGTGGTTAATATGCAGACCTCAACTCAGTAAAAATGCATCATAGAAATTAATTTTATGAAAATCACACCTAAAGCTCAGTATTTATTTTACCACCATACATAAGTTGGAAGTGTTACAAAAAGAGTCACTTTTAGCCATATAAAGCTTTGTATGAGAAAACAATGTTGGGAAATGAGTGTACACACAGAAGTGATTAGAAAAGAGATGGGTATATGGCCAGGAAACAGTCACAAAATGGAATACGTTGTGGTAGTTAGAGTCTAATAATTCATCTTTTGTCTTTTAGCTGTTCAGAATTTTCTAACATAAACAAGTTGGACATATGGACTTATTTTAAGAAAATCATTTAAATTATTTCTAATGGCAAAATGGTTTACCTACAAGTTCTGATTGAAAAATACCAGAACATATATTCATCCCTGAAGTCCTACTGAAGGACTCAAATATACAGATCATATTTTATGGAATTCAGTAATTGAGAAACAAGTTAAAACTCATGTAGACCACTGGAGCATATGAAGACGAATTTCCTTTCCTGAGATCACATGCTCAGAAGTTAAATCCGGATACCGCCAATTACTGTGTCTGCAGAAGTTCTTTTTACTGCCTCATGTTCAGTTCAGATGTGGTACTCATTGTTAAGCAGTGAAACAAAAAGTACACATTTATAATTGTGCTTCACACTAATTTTTATTTTTAGCAAAGCCTCACTTCATTTAAAAAAACAATTTATAAATCACCCATGTATATATTAACCTAGAAAAATCCTATACTGACATGTTGCCGAATGGAGAAATTGAACATATGAGAATAAGGAAGTAGAATGAACTGTTAGAACTTCCCTCTCATTTGCGTATTCTTTTCTTTTGACTTGAACCTAAGCTGTAATATATCTGAAAGTAACTGGCAGGACTAAGAGAAAAGTATGTGAAGATTTACATTTCAGTTCCCTAAAATAGAAGTTAGAGAAGTTGTGCTACGTTTCTAGTTAACTCTTAAAGCCAGGGGATAAAAGACCTAAAAATATAGAAAATTAGATTACCATTCTTAGGCATTTTTAAAGCTGTTCTAAAAATCTCACACTAAAGAAAACTTTACGGATGTCAGTAGCAAAATGCAGAGGACACAAACTCTAACACAGACAGACAGGCACACTACAGAGTAAAAACAAGCCAAATTGTTCTTATTTTACAGGGTTCTTATCTGCCAACTTAACTGACTTAACAATGTACACATACTTTAAAAACATCAAAGGCAGATAAATTATGCTATATTGTAAGAACTACAATCACTGCTTCTAAAATCTCTCAAGAAAATGATTTATTTTCTCAAAAGCTATTATCTCAGGAATAAAGATTACTTGATTATGTGTCTACATGACATTAACATTCATCTAATAGAAAATTCATAGAACTTATCTGTATTAGTTTTTTTTAATTGACTGCTATCTCATTTTTAAATGTTTTCCCTCTGATAGCCAAGATTCTCAAAGCCCTTACTGTGAATGAAAAGAAATAGTTTGCATCCACATAAGTAGATTTAAGAGTATTTTAAAAGAGGAATGTCTCACTACTCAATGGATTAGGCAGATATTCCTTACGCCAAAATTCAAGGGAGTTCTCCTGGAAAGTGTGTTATTTAAATGACAAAAATAGTTTTGGGTATTTTGTTTGTTTGTTTGTTGTTTTAGACTTCTTTGTATCTAATAACAAATGCGGCTCTGTAAAGTCTCCTAAGGGATCCTCTACTATCTAGAGTGTTTATCTCTTCTCATTGGTAGCCTAGAAAAGCAAATTATACACAGATCTCCTCAACTTACAATGAGTTATATCCAGAGAAAACATGTTAAGTTGACAATATAGTAAATCAAAAATACATTTAATACACCTAACCCACCAAACATTACAACTTAGCCCAGCCAACCTTAAATGCACTCAGAATCCTTAACATTAGTTGGACAAAATCCCCTAGCCCTCAGTCTATTTTATGGTAAAGCATTGAATATGAATATGGAATCTGTTGTATACTGTATTGAAAGTGAAAACCAGAATACTGTCGTGGGTGCCCAAAGCATGGTTTCTACTGAATGCATATTCCTTTCCCACCACGGTAAAGTCAAAAATCCTAAATCAAACCAGTGCATCAGGGACCATCCGCACTAAAGTGAATTGTCAGGACTGCCATTTACCACTGTCACTCACTTCATCACTACTTTTCTATGTGTGCCTACGTGAGAAATCTAAAACTAAAATAAAATTTGACATCTAATCACCCTGAGTAAACAACATAGATGGTCAATTTGAAGCACATACATCTTGGGTCTTCATTCTCCATTTGGTTCCCAAATTTAACTTTTTGCCCTGCTCTGTGCTCTGGGAGGCTGACTTCTCTGCAATGCATCATATGTATTCCTTGTCCTCTAATTTTCAGAGACATTCAGAGACTATTGGAAGGCAGGAGAAGAAAGTCAGATATGCAATCCCCTCTCCCCCAATGCCCTGACGTTGTTGAGGCTCTCATTCTAGTGTCCTTCCTTGACTAGTGCTCTTGTTCAGCTGTACCCTTTCTAGCTCCAGTTCTTCTCCATTTACTTCCTTTGGCTCTTCGTTGGTCTAGAACTGATAAATAGCATCTTGTTAGTGCTAATTCTCTCGTGTTTCTCCATACTCTATTAGCTCCCCCACCTCTGCCCATACTTCTGTTAAAAGCTTCCTTATTAAATGCTCGTTGGCTTTACCCTTTTGAGACTGCCATTAGGTTCCAGCTACTATCATGAGTAACACACTGTCTTTGGGGGAAGAAGCTTACAATTAATATTTAAAGAACATCAATATTTAAGGAAAAAGAAAAAAATACATTATGACTATACTATCTTACTCAGCTTAACCAAGACCACTCCAGAATAGCATTGTCCTTCATTATCACAAAATCTGGTTTTTAGACATCAGACCTAATTCAATGGCTCTTGAAAAAATACATCTCTCAATGAGTCTAATGTAATTTCTCATGTTAGTTCACAGTTACTTTATCTTTTTCCATTTAAACACCCATTGCTCAAAATTCTTTTTTACTAGTGAGTAATAAAATAACCCTGGGAAAACTTAAGTCCCTCTCCAAATTTTGAGATGAAAAACAACTGGACTTAAAAAAATAAAATAAAAGTTAAAAAAAAAAGCTGCACTTAAATTAGGTATTTTCATTTATTTTACTAAACATGTTGAACAAAATTCCCTTAACACTAATGTAATTCTTTAGACAATATTGATGAAAAAAAGTTTATGTTTTCAATCACTTGTTAGCAGGTGAATGAAAATATATAACAATAATGTGTAACTTTACTGAGTTTTCTTTTATAAAACTGTTAAACTCAAATTTTTTGTGTAACACTGACACTTCTACACATCATTGGTCTTGACAGGTTTTCAGCAATACTTTAAGCCTGTAGACTTACTGGGACAACTGCTTTTTCTTAGTTGTTTTTTTCAATCACTTAATAAAGACATTTCTTAATTAAGAAACAGTGTTGTCGTAAGTTCACTGTTCTGATACCAAAATTGTATAGTAAATGTTATGTACATCTTTCAGAAGTCATTCAGAAATATCTGTCTCCTCGCCTTGTTATCACCTTTTGCACACTTTGCATCAAGTAGCTTTTAATTTTCTGGCCACAGCTTAATTTAAAGAAGTGTAGAAAGCTAATGAGAGATTATTTGAAGTCTAGAGCAATAAGAAAGTGCTGTATTATTGAAGCAAGGGATGTTTTAAAATATTACAATTATCTGAGCACTTATTGCAATTCCATGAACTCCCCAAAGTTAATAGATTTTATTAGACCCTTCTCAGAAGTCATGCTTTGTGGCATTTGCTCTTATTTAGTGGCCTGGCAGAAAGTTCCAGCTGAAGTCAAGGTCACCTTCTATTCCAAAGTTGGTATAATTAGTATCAATTCGGTGTTTCACCAAGCTTATACAGGAGGTTATTAACTGTGTTTCATGTGGAGTGTCAAAGCAGCAAGGGCAGTGCCAGCAATCTTTTCAGCTTCAAAGGCACAGCTCATAAATTTAATTCACTGGTTAGTAAGAAAGATACAACCAGTTTCGTTTATTAATGATTTTTAAAATAATTTTAGAGATGTTCTGGAAATACATTTATTCATATGTGTAGGACATGCATTTAAAATATAGAAAAGACTAGTATCCCAATAGTACATGTAACTCACTTTAGTCTCAATATTTTATGAGATGCTTTCTGAAATTATTAAAAATTTTTAATTTATTATTTATGTGACTATTCACATTATATAAAAATGAATTTCAAAAAATGATTCAATAAAATGACAAATACTCTACTAAGTGACATGTTTTTCTTTCATAGAGGTTGTTTGCAAGAAACCTGTAATATATTCTTAGATTAAATTAAATCTACAGTTACTATTATAAAAGCAATTAAGATACTCCCAAATGTATAGAAATGAAATGAAACTGTATTAGTAGATCTATTTACTAAAAAGACATGTAAACCAAAGGTACAGAGATTTCTGCTTCAATTGATGTAAGCCAAAGAAGTAAGCAAGCTTAAAATGAAACTCTTAAAAATGTTTGACGTTTTAAATTATATAAGCCACAAGAGTGCCCTTAGAAAATAGAGCATAAATGTTAAATGTTCTTCGTCCCTAATAAGTGGTATTGGAAAGAAAATAGGAATGTGAGCTTTCTCCACATATTTCCCAAATGTGGAAAATAAATGAGTAAATATTTAATATTTGAAACTTTGCCAGAGTTCAACTTCATACAAGTCCAAGATAAATGCTCTATTTAGTTTTGGAGGTAGTTATATATTACCAGTGATATGTTTTCCTATTTCAAATAATGTCTACTGAAATAGAATCATTTTAGCATTCTGTGCTAACCTGGAATACTGCAACTTGACACATTGCAATTACTCAAAGGTTTAGGTCCGTAGCGGACTAAAAACCCTAGATCCCCAGCCAGCACTCCTACCCACACCAGCCTTCAGCAACTCCATCACATTAAAAATAAGCTACTTGCAGAAAAGCTGAATACTTCTTCGGCTATGCACCATATGCGTTGCTAGTTGCTTCCTAGTAAGCATATTTTTTTGTTTCCGTTTTGTTTTATGAATTATGTTTCAAATATTTAACTTTAAAACTGAGTCAATCTCATATAATAATTATTGTTTTCTTAAAAGACAAATGGGAATATAGCTACATTTACAGGCTAAATGTAGAATTTAATATTTTTGTAGATAAGCAGGTTTTTCTATATGGACCATCTGGATACTGAATTATTACTTAATTTTTGTCAAATAAAAAAACTCCAACATATTGACAATTAATTTTAAAAGCTCACAATGCTGTGAAAATTGTGTTTTATTACCAACAATAAAAGCAGAAGATTTTTAATAGCTAAACACTGATAATAAAAGCTCATAAACAACTTCTTGATTTGCACACTTTGGGATTTAAGTGTGTCAGGATGATCTATTCTACCATTCCAAATGGCCTCTTGTAGTACATTTATCTGACTAACTCAGAACTATAATGACTTCCCTCCATTCATTCCTTCTCCATGCTGAATTACTTTTTTATTTTGACAAATGTTTCTTTATTGTTTTATGTTCTTTTTAAAATTTTTTTTGAACATCTAAGCTAAAAAGGAAAAAGGAGAACACACTAAAAATCTCAATAAAAATTAAACAAAGGAAGGCTGGATTTTCCTTTGATATAAAAAAGCTAAAGAACAGAAATACAGGCCAAGTCATTATTGCTTTTTACCCTGATTAAATTAAATACTTTAGACCAGAGTTTGATGTATGTCATATTGTGCTTACTTTACTTTAGCTTATTTTATTTTGAAGTCAGAGACATGAAACAATTGAGGTGAAATCTGCAAACAAATAATACTCTTTCATTCCACATTTTAGGCAACTCTTTGCTTATTAATGCCTACATTGCACATGAGTATAATTTGATAATTGATCTCACTTTTTCTATGCTGACACAAAGGAAATAGTTAAGCAAATTTTACTTTCATTTAATATAACTCAACATTGTGCATATGATTTTTTTCATGTCATTAATATTGCTTCACATTTATTGTTTTTATAAAAATTAATGTTTTAGGATTATGTTCCTAAGTTCATAGATGCTTAAATAAGTATTATGATTCACATGATTTAAAAATACAGTAGCTTATGGGCTAAAAATTATGGACCTATAATTTCTCAACTGGAGCTATATTTATTCTAGTTGTGTGCTCAAATTTATTCTATGCTACATGAATAGTTTAAAATTTTTCAGTTGAAGTTACCTTTTAAAACATATTCCATAAAATTAATGCTATGGTCAGACACTGTGTCCTCCTTAAAATTCACATTTTGAAATTCTAAACCCCAAAGGTGATATTGGAAAGTAGGGCATTTGGGAGCGATTAGATTACACAGGTGGACCCCTCTTAAATATGATCTGTACTTTTATAAAAATGAGCCCAGAGATTCACTTTGACCCTTTCCCAATGTGAGAATACAGGAAGAATTTTTCCTCTATGACGAACAGACCCTCACCAGACACTGTGCCTTGATCTTGGACTACACAGCCTCCAGAACTGTGAGAAATAAACATTATTTAATAGCCACATAGTTTTTGACATTTTGTTTTAGCAGCCCAAATAGATCAAGAAAATAAATGAAAGATTCAACTGTGAAGAATTAAGTATGCATCTATACATCTTTAAATCTTATGAGTTTCATTACTATTACTCTGATTTTAGATAGTTTGATAATCTTTGATAATCTTTTCTTAAATTAAAAAACAATTATTTACTTTTTGTTATCCCATTTTCAACTAAAATTGAATTTCAATTATCTTCCTTATGATTAACAAATTTGATAAAATTATCAGATAAATAATGATTATGTCATCTCAAATACTGATATAAAACTAAATCCGTATGGTTTGTTAATCAACAACTATGGTATTTTAATTTTTGCATGGATTGTGTAAATATCTTAATCACTATTTTTAGGAATATTTTTCTGTTGGACATATTGAAATGTCTGATGTATTTGAACAGGCTCATATTAATAGGAGAGAGAGTATTTTAGAAATTTTATATCAAAACCACTTTGAGATATCATCTAACTCCAGTAAGATTAGCCCACATCACAAAATCCCCAAATTACAGATGTTGGTGTGGATGGAGAGAGAAAGGAATACTTCTACACTGCTGGTGGGAATGCAAGCTAATATGACCTTTTTGGAAAGTAGTTTGGAAAAAAGTCAAGGAACTAAATGTAGACCTACCATTTAATCCTGTAATTCCTCTACAAGGCATATATCCAGATGATCAAAAATTATTTTACAACAAAGACATTTGTACCAGAATGTTTATTGCAATCCAATTCATAATTGCCAAGACATAGAAACAGCCCAAGTGCCAATTGACCCATGAATGGATTAACAAATTGTGGTATATATACACCATGGAATACTATGCAACCATAAAAAAGATGGAGAATCCATATCTTTTCTGTTTACCTGGATGGAACTAGAACATATTCTTCTTAGTAAAGTATCTCAAGAATGGAAAAAAAGTATCCAATGTACTCAATACTACTATGAAATCAATATATAACCACCTACACATGAATATGAATGGCAAAACATAACTATAGTCCAGAGAGTAGAAGGGAAGAGGAGAGAGAGGGGAAGAGAGGGGAATGGGGGCGGGAGGGCATTTGGGGGGACCTCATCTAATGTACATGATGCAATGGAATATTTCAAAACTATTAAGAAAAGAGTATAATTGTGATGGATGTACTATTTAATTCAATGTAAGCATTTCACATTGTATATCAAATCAGTACACTGAAACCCATAAATGGATCAGTGTACACAGTTATGATTTAATGAAAAATATTGAAAATAAATAAAATATGTAATTTGAATCGCCAAATTACAAAATACTTTATTTCTACAAATTTTATAGCATTTACAAAATTTCCTTTCATTCCTTACGTAGAAAAAGAGAGATTGGGTTATATTACATGTATGTGTGTATGCGTATACGTATCTTATCTGAGGTTGTTTCTGTGTTTGAGAAAAAGATGAATGTTTTTAGCACTTTAAATGTCTATGGTCTGAAGTTGACAATAACATACCAGTAGAACTGAAAAAAAAAGTGAATATATCTGAAAAAGAAAACAACTGATTTCTTTTTAATAGGTTAATCGAAATGTAACAGGTCAAATTCCACTTCAGATTAATATGAATTAATACATTGCTAACTTACTTTTAAATAAAATGTTTTTCTTATGTTAATCCATAATAATGTTTATGCATGTGTGCTGGGTATGAGTCTATATAGAAACATATAAATATGTGTTCCTTCAAGCAGAATAATAAACATACATATAATAAGTCTATATGAAGATACATTCAGAGAACCAAAAGACAGATGTAAGATTTTCCCATAAATCATCAATACTTTTCTAAAATATTAATACTTTTCTAAGTATTAAGCACAAACATGTATATGGGGGAATGTATTAATTTGATTGCTCATAATTTCATAAGCACCAAATAATTTTAGGGCCTGGTATATTGCATGAGTTGTCTCTCTCTCAATAAATATTTCTTGAAGAAAAACAGAATAATTTATTATTAGGATTTTGTGTTACAAACATGCCTTAAAAATAATTCAATACACCTCTCTCCTTTTCCATCAAAGTGATTTGTTTATACAGTTGGAATTTAATATTCTCATAGAAATGTTAGTATGCAATCATTATTTAATTTGAATTACTATTTGTAAAAGTCTTTACAGAATATAATACATTAGAGTAAAGAATAACTTTAGATATATTTTATTTCATAACTATCATAAAGGATTTTTTACTTATTTTTCATTCTTATTATTTTTCTATCTCTTCTTCCTTTTTTTACATAAATTCTTACAAGAAACATCTTTAAATGTTTCTCATTTGTAGGCTTAGCTCAAATAAAATTTGCTTAGTCATACAAAAATAAATCTAGGTATTTCTGGGAAATCTTATAACCACCACAATCAAATGTCTTTATTTATCAGTATTGTACATTGTATCATATAGTTGACATGATTATTAGAAATTGACAATTAATAGACATAAGAATATTTATTATGGAACATGAGAAAGAAACATTATTATAACTGTTAAGTCAAAGCTAGTAACTCAATCTCATATCAAAACTTAATTTAAAATCTTAAGAAAAACAGTCTAATTTAACATGTTTTACATGTAAAGAAAAAATAATACTGACCATGTCCTTGTTATAACTTAATTACACATGATAATGTAAAGTCCTATGAATTTCAAGTTAAATTGTTAAGTTGAACACATATTAATTAGTGTAGCCAAAGTGACACAAAACACACATAAGAAGCAGGAAACAGACAGACTTAAATACAACAAATTCTCTCTGAACACGGGTTATGAAGAAATTAAATTTAAAGCATGTTTTTCTCTAATGCCTTCAAAATTAGCTTTTATTTCTTCTTCGGCTACTACCTACATAATGACTGATAAGGAATGCTTTTTATATTTTTTAATTATAACATAATTATTTCTTTTGCCATTATAGATACCTCAATTCTTTCAAGATTGCTTTCCTTGAAACAAAAGTGTTTGTCTATGGATACCAGCAATTACTTACGGAGCCAAATATTAACTGTTATCATCCTGGTCGACCCTATAATATTTACTCTAGCATATAACTTTAGGCTGATATGTCCACCATTTATTTGAAATTTCTATGTAAAGAGTAGTTTATAATGACTCCATAGATAATGCCAATTTTAGAACAAATTTAACATGGCATTTTAAAGTAGTTGCAGAGGAAGAGCGAGTCATTTTCATTAACCTAGGATTTTAAAAAGCAAAAAGTATCTCTGCTTCTCATCTTATTTCTAAATTATGTCCCATGTTCACATTTTACATTTGTTCAATGCTCTAGAGTCCCATATATTTTTTTTTCTGATATAGTTTTTAAATAGTCCTAAGTGAAATTAAAACAATAAAATGTACAACCTTATCTCATATTCTAATCCAGGAACCCTAACTGCTAGTATTTTAGGTGATGGTTACTTCTTAGAATTAGATAAAACTGAATCTCGATTACGGTACCCTGTTAAGACACTTCTGTAAACTCCATTTAAAGTGTTTTCTAGGCCATAACAAAGAAGCATACTGTACCTCTGATGCTGCTGGCTGTTGCAGATGTGGTTGGGCTGGTGGTTATGGCTACAGTGGTTGTGACTGTTGCAGTGGTAAGGGAGGGGATGATAGTAGTGGAAAGCAAAGTGTTGGGAACATCTGGTGAGTGGAAAAAAACAAAATATAAAACAAAATCATATCATGCAAACAAAAGAGAAACACAAATGATTCAAATCATAAATACACATATCTTATTTAGTTTTCATTTCAACAGGCTTTCACAGAATATCAGGTACAAGAATGACTGTACCACACAGTTCCTGTCATTTCTTTCACTTCTTTTTCATGCTCCATCACAAAGCAAAAACTTGGAGCGATGTTTGAGAATAAGCAGGTTGGCTACAAGTATTTATAGTGAAACTTAAAATGACAAGAATTCATTTGTTCACTGAGTCATTTAAAAAGTGTGACATGCAGTAGCAAAATACATATAGATAAACAAAAAATAGCATGCTTTGTCAAAGAAGTAAACAAAGAAATGACACAAATAAACACAAATACCACCACATAAGATTAACAAAATGTTAACGATGAATGAGCATATGCATGTTAAATGCTTTTTGACTTCTTTCTTTTAGGAAAACTTAATGATAGGAAATAGGATGAGAGCAATCTTTAGAAACAAACAAACAAAAGAAGCCAATTGTTATTATTAAGGTTATTGTTATTTTGCTTCTCCTGTTCTCACAATGATGTTAATGTACAATTTAGAGTCTTGCGATTCTTACCCTGATTAGCTGGTAACGCCTTCTAATAATTTTGCAGTACCTAGGAGTCTTTAACAAGTATTGAGTCAACTAGCATGGAACCCAATATTCTGAAAGGTTTATGATTCGTCTTAATATGTCATTCTTAGGAGAGGTTACTGAACAAACACTTGAGCAGTAACATTTAATCCTCAGTCCATAGTCAAGTTGACAAAAGTTAACAGTATATTCAAATATAGAAAAAATATGAACAGAAAGAATAGCTTAGTGTTCCATGCCTTTTTTCCCATGGTGATAAGCAGAAAATATAGAAAGTAGCATAGAGAATAATGAAACAACATAGCCAGTGTGGAGCTATGAGAATATCGGTAAGATCCTCAGAGAGTCAAATCTCGTCTAACGTGGATAGGCATATAATTTACACAGCGAGGAAATTAGACACAGCTCCCAAATTACCTGTAATTACTGTGCTGGGGTTTGATTTCACTTGTTTGTCACACGGTCCCTACATATTCAGAGTGTTTGACAGATTATTTTGCTATTAAAAGGCTTCCTGACATTCTCTCAGTTGAAGTCTTTGAGTCACATCAACATTGCCTAGTTCTTTACCTCTGATAAATAGCCCTACTCAATCTGTAGTCTCTACCTGCTGTATTCTCTACACTCGAGACACCAGAAAACAGCATGAGACAACTCTCTAGCTTGAGTATTAATGTTTACACCTGTTTTCAACAGAGAAAATCCTTCCTGGCTAGTCAAATTAAGAAAACAGCCTTCTGAAATCTCAGGGGTGCCACATTAATCACTGGGGAAAATAGGTTAAGCCTGGAATGTAATTTACCATAATCATAAAATAAAACTGACTTTACAAATATTACAAATGAATAAATATTATATTCATATACACATATACTTCTTGGTTACTAATTTTTATAATACCTTCTCATTTCTTGGTAACCTTTGTTGAATAGTTTAGGCAAACTGAAGGTAAATGAAAACATTTTCTAAATAAGAAAAGCATGTTTAATTTTAACTTTTAGGCATCTCTAAAATAGAAAAGAATACATTCCTTATCTGTTAGCAAAATTATTAGCTCATTAAGGTCACACAATTTATGATTTAATAAATACAAAAGCCAATGTTTTTCATGGCTATCAAATATAAGAAAAAAAAACAATGCTGATCACTTAAAACACCATGTAAAAAACCTGATATTTGAAAATATATAATAGATGATGACATGTTAGGTTGTTTTCCTTCACACCGTGGGATAGATAAGATTTCATTGGATCTTACTCTAGTAAGAAAAGTAGTCTTTCAAACATGGTACCATCTTTTGATTCTTAAGAGCAGGAATATAATTCACAGGATGTTGCTTGGGTTAGCAAAAAAATTAAAAGAAATTATGTGGATTTTTTTTTCTGTTCCATATCACCAAGGATAGGTAATTAAAAAAAAAAAAACCTGAATTGTTTTGGAGTGAGTACATGTACTTTCAGGTACTATGAGCATTCTATCTCAACCAGACAATAGCTTTATTTCCTACAAATATGAAATACATTAAACATAATTTTTCCTGGGTTAATACTCAAAGAACTAAAAAACAGGGTAATTGTAACATCCTCTCTTAACCTCCTCTGTTGACTTCATGGGTAGCTAAAAATAAATTGGTTGTAGGTAATTTGGTGGAAAGTACCTTGGCAAATATGACAATTGGATCAAAAAACAACCTGTTGAAAGACATCTTTCTCACTTTACTGTTACATATTTTTAAATACTTCAATCTTTATTTCATCCTATGTGTTTTGAAATATATCAAACATTTTAATTTTTCTAATAATTTTGAGGGTTTCTTCTTTCTATTCCTTTATAACCATGCTATTATTTCAGCTAGTGAAATAAAAAATACTAGTTCAAAATTAATTTAATAGTTCTGTCCATAAAAAGGGGATAATATGTAGTTATACTAATATTATAAGTAATTTGCTGAAAATTACATGTCAGCTTCATAATTTCTAGACATGTGCCTTATATGCTAACATTCTATGGTTAATCAAAAGATAATATGTTAATATACTGTGGTCAATCAGAGGATATCTGAACATGGACACTAAAACATCTCTGAATAAAACATGGTCAAATTTGTGGTATGTCATGCATTATATTTGTATATTGAATTTGGAATGATGATCATTTAATACATAGCTCAATCAACTTGCATGATATTCCATCTCCACTTTTAATACTATAAAAGATAAGCTCAATTTGTATTATTTTTCTTGGAAAGTATGTTAATTAAATAACTACTATTGCATTTAGCTGTTATTTATAATTGATTGTGCACCATAAGCTCAGAACTTGGAATTTACAAAAGACATTGATTGTATTACACATTTTGAGACCATAAAGTATAAAGAATAAGGAAATCAGAAATTAGTAAAATACCTTGTGGGTAACACCAAAGATTTGGTGAAGTAAACTAAGTGAAAATAATTAAATTTTGTCTAGAGCTGATCAGAGAAATTAATTACATAAAATATTTAGGTACAATTTAAATTCAGACAAGATAAATTTCAACAAAGGTCTTCATAATCAGAATTAAAAATATATTCTCATTAATAAGAAATATGTTTGAAAGCTATTTAATCTAAAAATGGTTTTTAAGCTGTTAAAAGTTTTGATAACAATATACAGAAATGTATAACACCAATTTTTCTGAAATCATGAAATCATAATTTTGTCTTTTAAATTTCTTTTGTTAGCACTCTAAATTTCACATATACTAAATACTACACATTACTATATACTAACATGGATAATACTTGCTACAAAAACTTGATCATTTTCGATAAGATACAAAATGAATTCATAGATCAATTAGGATTCATCATCTAAATTTTAGCCAATTTTTGCATATGTTTATGTATATGTATACACACACACGTCATTTTTAAGTTTTATATAATGAATCCTAGAAACCTATGAATATATATGATAGATATACACACGTATGCACACATGTATATATGCACATGTATCATAGTAAATGCGGATATTTTCTTTAAGCGAAAATGTGAGCATTTTAATTGGTATGAAAACTAGGACATAAAATTTCTGCTTATACTTTTTCCTATTTATAAGATGTGAATTATAATAAATTATACTTCCATTTCACTTGTAACATGTGATCACTGTTATCATGTAAAAGAAAAATTCTGGAGTATTTCAATAATGTCAGGCATAATCCATCAATCTATCAATTGAACAATTTTATATTAGTGCAGACAAGGTCTAAGTTGGCTGTAAAAGTTGTTCATTAGTGAAAATAGTGTTATAAATAAATGCAATGCAAATAATCTGTGATACTTCTCTAAGAACTTGGCCAGAATTACAATTTCAACTCAAACAACAAAATTGTGGGGTGTTGAATCAAAAAACTAAAACCTGTGTACAGGAACCAGGGCTAAACTTTATGATAAATTCAACCGTCTAGAGTCTCCTCCTTCTCAGCCCATGTATCAAGAACGGCACTCACTATTGTTTTGAGGCAGGTACAAGGTTAGTATTTCCTGTAACAACAATGTCTAGAATTCCTCAGAGAATACACGACTCTATTTTTCACAATGTCAGGTGGACATAGAGAAAGAAGCTTAAGCCTAGAATATAAGACATCTGCCCCAGACACAGGGCTTTTCTTCAAGAAAGAGGAGAGGTAGAGCTTTCTGTTCTCAGGGCTGCCACGTTCTCAGAACCACATCTTACTTCACAACATTGGTTATTGTCTCTTTCACATCCACCCCTCAAGTCCTGGTTTCATTATGAACTCGGCCGTAAAGCACACCCCAGTTCTGCAAAGCGTTAATATCTTTCTTCTCTGTGCTATCAAGCATGGTGCTGCGGCCCCTATACATACTTGTTATTGATTATTATTAATATCACCATTATATTTGTGTGTCTCTCTCTCTCAATAAATCATGGGCTCAGCCCTAATCAACATGTGATTTAAAATACCATTTTGTCTTTGGTAGATTCACTCTGACTCAACCCTTTATAAGCTGTCCATCTCAGAATAGCTATCCTTCACCTGTAAAATGCTACACTCAAGTCTCAACGGGATTCCCACCTGCTCTGTAAAGATGTCCTTGACCAACAAAGTTCCAACTAATTTCCCTTTGCTCTAAATGTTCACCATGCTTTTGACTTTATCTACTTTTTCCTTTACACCATCCCACCCCTATGCCCAGGTGCACACACAGTTATGCGCATTCACAACACACAGTTATGCGCAGACCTAGAGATACGTGTCTCCCGAGCTCCACATCGCTCTCTCCCTTATTGACAACAACACAAGTCAAAATACTTGTGTGATGTGAGGGTCACATTTTAAACTTTTCTGTAATTTAAATAATCAATTAACAAACTATTTTAACTCATGAGAGATAAAGTAGAGTGCACACAAAGTATGTCTCATCTCTCTTCATGAAATCTGTGGCTGAAAGTTAAAAGGCTATAACACTTATTTGGCACTTAGCATGCACTCCTTTGTATTTTGTTTTGTTGAATGAACCAACAAGTTGATAAAATAACAACGAAAGGAATGGACTCTTTGTTATACTTCTGTGCGTCCTCAGGGTACCGAGCTCTAAACTTTAAAGTTGGCGAAAGATTTATAAGATCTGAAGAGGTGTCTCCTTCACTTTACACTTAGGACTAAATGTGGAACCCCCATTTCCTATGCCCAGGTCAATTTCTTGTGAATTTCCTAGGCCTCAATTCCATGAATGGACTGTATCCATTCATTAATACATTCATTCACCTTGCCCCTGGTGGAAGGGACTGTATTCATTCATTGATACATTCATTCACCTTGCCCCTGGTGGAAGGGACTGTATTCATTCCTTTCCTGGCCAAGGAACCCATACACCTATATATACCCTGAGACTAAAGACCTAAAGGAGGAGACGGGGAAAGACCGGGAGAGAAACGGAGAGAGCTTCTCTCTCCCCACTTGAATTCTCTCCCTCTACCAGGAGCTTTATTTAGTGTTTTCTGTATTCTTTCCTGTAAATAAATTCTGTCTTACCACTGGAGGGTGGGGGGGGGGGGGATAATGTAACGAAGAATAATAAAATACATGTATTTGAAAAAAAAATAAAGTTGGCAGTTGCTTGGTAAATAATGCTACTACCGATGATAACAACATTGTCAGTAGCTAAAGAATACATTTTAATAACATGAATCAGTACCTGAGCATTATACACAGTTACTCCCTGCAAAAAGTGCTTCCCTGCACTCTTTATCATATGTGAGGTGATATGTAATAATTACTGCTGAGTCTTCAAGTCTAAAATACCCATGACAAATTGAAAAAGCAGCCCTTTGAAGAATCTTATATTCTGAATGCAGATTTCCAATGTTTTTAAATGTATTAGAGCTTTAAATCATATCATCCAATTAAGAATAATATAAAAGTGTCCTTTGCTTCATATTCTAATGAAGGATTTAAAAAAAAAAACCCTGCAGCCACAGTTTGTTATTGGAGCTTATTGGAGCACAACAAATCCTGCATAACCTTGTCAAAACGAAATCAGTTTCAACAAGCACTGTATACAATAAACTGAAGAGTGGTACAGCACCTTTTTTCCAATAACGAGCTTTTCAGGTTAAAGGTATGTTCTGTTTTCCACAAAAGCAGTGTACAATAATTTCTAACTTGTCAACCTGTTTTGTTTTGCGGCAGTTTCTCTTTTTAAAAATGGCATTCAGAATGGATTTTTAAAGCAAAATTAAGTCTAGAGAAGTCCAGATGCCCAAGCTGCTTGCTGCTTGCTTCTCTCCAAGGGCTGGTGTTCAATGAGGAGAAAAATCGCTACCATTTAGTTGGAATCCATATGGCAGCTCCTTTGGGCTTAGTATCACTAACCAGCCCCCAGTGTGGTCCTAGAGCAATCAGAGCCAGGTACACCATGCATACATATTACTGATCATAATTAACAAATAATTTAAAGAGTGAATCCAAATCAAGAGTTATTACTATTCGTGGAGGTGCAGCAGGTTTAGAACTAAATGTATATTAGAATTACTAAGGTAAATGGGTTTTTTGGTAGAAGGTATTTGCATTTCTTTGCATTAAAAATAATAGAGCATCCTTAACATTCTTACTGCTAATTGTACTGCCATTAGAAACAATGTTGTAAGAGTCAGTTTATTGTATTTGTTTTTGCCTGTGCGGAGACGGACATTTATCTACTCCCATCATGTTCAGCTACATCAGCTGCCTTTTGGATTATGGCATAAAAGTGGATAACAGCACCAAGGCTCTTACTTAAATGACAACCCTCAGATTGACAGGGCCTCAACTTTCCAGCGCTATCCTCCTCCTCATGAGTCCTATAGTAACCTTGTCTGCTTCATAAAAGGGAACCCTTCTAAAAATTGTATTTGAATGAATCCCTTTTCATCCCTCTGAGAGCTTCCACTGGTTTCTCTTACTACATGGAATACTTAGACAATAACAAAAGCTGTTCTTAAAAAACGAAAAGTACTGCAATTTTAAACTGTAGGTGGTAACCAACAGTTCTGTGTAATTACGAGAGAGATTATGAATAAAATCAATGTGTTATTTGAAAAAAAAGTATCCATTTTTTTCTTTTATAATACTTTTTTACATTCCAAAAGTAAAGTGGAATTTAAAGTAGGGGAAAATGCCTCTGAAGTGGGTGATCCTACATCATTTAGCTCCACCTCTTTCAATAGTGTGAACTCTTTTTCTAACAAGTAACTTTACCTAAGAATAAATCAGATGATTTAGTCAAATATTTCAAGTTCTGTGAGGATCTAAGTGTTATATGGGAGACTATTACTGGCATTCATTAAAAGAAAAATTAAATCAAATGTGAGTGTACACAAGAAGTGAGAGAGATCAGAAAAATACCAAGTGAGAAATGCAAATATTTGGATTTTTTCATGTAGGCTCTGTGATCAAGTATCTGAGAGACATGTTGCATATCATTTAACCTCTGTGTATCTTTCTTTCCTCATCTAAAAACTGAACAGTTACAACTTGATCATTGATAGGAATCTTTTTGGACCAGGTTCTTAATCAGTGATAGATCATACTTGATCTTCTAAAAACAAAATAACTTCACACAAAACAAAATATAAAAATTTTCACCAATGACTTCAGGAGGAGTAGGGAAACACTAAAGATATTGGTTCGGATTCAAATTGTAAGGAAGTAATTTATGTATTGCCTCCTTTTCTAAATCATGTAACTCTATCATCTTCAGAATCATTAAACTAAAATTAGAAATTATTACACAGAGCTAATTATAGTAAATTCTATTTTTACATGCACATTTGTTGGTTGCCAATTGTTAAAACATAATAAGTTGCCTTCACATACAATATTTAACATTGCAATATAGAAGCTTAGTTAAATGTAAATTTAAAAGAATGTGAGACTGCTTCAAAGATTATTATCATAAACTTCCTAAACTGTAATTTAAGAAAATTACCAATGGCTATTTGCAGATAATGTTTGTGCATGAAAAATAAAAATGTTTACCTTGACATATCCTTAGAAGATAATCCCTTAAATAGCTAATAATAAAGTTGAAAAGAATTATTAATGAGCACCTGTTGAGCTCTGCTTTTCATACCCCCTCCCATCACCTCTATCCCTAAGGTTCAGAGCTCTCAGGAGATCCACGTCTTTCTTAATAGTAAAAAAGGTTAATTTTGGTTAGCAATAATCATAATTTTGCATAAGAATGAAACTGCTTGAAGCCAGTTGTACAGTTCTCTAATTTCAAAGATGTTTACCAGAGATAGTAATTATCCAATGCACACTTGCTCATGTTGTGCATTGCTTAATTTGATAAGGCACATTTGATATGGGTTGGTGGGTAAATACATTTTACTCTTTCTTTTCCAATATGAGATTAACGCCAAAGGTCTTTAGTTTGGTAAGCAAGGGCTATCCGGTATTACTATTACCCTGATTTTGCCCAGAAGTGTATGTGTATGTTTATGTGCTTGTGCATTTATGTTTATATGGTTGTGTATGTATGTCTATATGTGTGCATATTACTACATTAAAGTTTCTTCTCTTGAAGATAGACACAGAGACAGAAATTTCATTACCAAAGAAATATTTGTTGATTATTTACTATTTGGAAGGCATACCATCTCTGTTTAGAAGGAAGTCATAATCTACTGAGAGGGTATAGAATATGTAAGCATACAGACACTTAGGTAAATAATATGTGTACATATACCAATGGTGCAAAAATGTACATACATTTTAAGAAAAGGAAACATTGTATTCAAAGTATTATATTCCAGTCATGTTTGACTCCTGCAATTATAAGAGATACAATATACAAGATAACAAAGGTTAATCAAATATACACTAATATTATAATTTTAATACAGTGTTTTCCTTTCTTAAAATGTGTATGTGTATATATATACACACATATGTACTTGGCACCCTCTGTACTGTGGGAACTCTATTTTAGATGCTACTTCTCCAGGCGACTCCTGACTTAGCCCTAGTCTGGGAATGCCGCCAAGATATCTGGTGCAAGTATTGCAAGTCGTGTGGATAATCCTATTTACTGTAAGTTTTTACTTTCCTCACACGATAGGCTGTGATGTCTGTGGTAGTGTCTCAGCCACCTACACATTCCTTACAAAGCATGTATCCTTTTCCTCAAGATACATGCCCTGGGTCTGGGGGGTTGCAGTGTAGAGACCTACCTGTGTTGTAGCTGCCTAAGACCACACCTTTAAGTTTCACTAATGACTCACCCTCCACCAACAAACCAGATTTATCTCCCTCCTGTTTGGTCTCTTGGCTTCTTTGGCATTTGGAGATCCCTTTCTACATAAGGCCCTCTCATGGAACATATGTTCCTATGTGCATACACACCTATGTACAATCGAACACACAAATAGGCATCTAAAATACCAAATAATGATAAATGTCTGATAAAGAATTAAAAGGAAGTGATATATTACTTGAGCATCCCTTTAGATGGGAGTGAACCATAAAAGGCTTCTCTGAGAAGTCTCCTTTAATCTGAGATCTGAATGACAAGAATTTAGTCTTGCAAACATGAGCTTTCTTTGCATTGCCTGAACAAACATTCCAGGCAGAGGCAAAGTTTCTAAAAGGTGAATAAGCTTGATGTCTCAGAAGGGTTGAAAGAGGACCAGGGGTGTGTGGAGAGTGATGAAAGAGGCCACAGAGGCAGGTGGCAGTTACAGTATGCAGGGCTTGGTAAGAAAAGATAATGACAGTTTAGCTTTTATGTTAAGTGTGGTAAAATGCCTTTGGATAAATTTAAATGAGGGAAAGATATGAAGGGATATGCATTTAAAATATTTATATATTGCAGGTGCGTGGGAAACAGATTGATGAAGTGGCAGCATGGAAGCCGTGAGCCCATTAAATAATGTTTCTATGGTCCAGGCTGGAAAGGATGATTGAAAGAAGGGCACATATTGGGAGCATGTTTTGAAGTAGTGTCAACAGAACCTGGTGATGAACTGGGAAGAAGGGTGGAGAGGAATTAAAGATAATTCCTGGATTCTGGAACAAAATACATATGTTGTTATGATGTTTGTGAAAACTACATTGTAAGAAGCTACAAAGCAAGTTTTACAAAAAATCTATACTTTCTATTTAGAGATACCATTATTTCTGTAACTTAACGCCAAAATTTTCTCCCATGGGCCATCACATACATGTTTTACTTGAAATCTCTTACAAATGTGCCAATTAATGCACATATACTTGGGTAAAAGAGCTCTGTACATTTTTGTAAAGCTCCAGACTGCATAGCGTATTCCACATAAACAAGTCTACTGACTCGGGAGTCACAGATTTATCCTTTTTACCTTATTAGATACTGTGACTGAGAGAAAATATTGTATATAAAAGGGCAGAAAAAGATTTTTTTTTAATGATTAAATTGTTTAGTGATAGACTCTTTCCTGCTTTCAGCCAGGAATGAGGGTTTTTCTCCAGTGTCCCTTGGAGTCAGTGGTGCATCTAGGCACATAGAAACAAGGGCTTCGAAAGGTATTCCGCAACCAAATTTCTTACTCTGAAAACTCTAACTTGAATTGATCCACTTCATGCTCCTCTTAAAACAAAGGAATGTAATTAAGCCTTAACTCTGTGCTGCGCGTGCTCACACACACATAAACCTTAACTCCGTGCTGTGCATGCCCACACGCAGACCCCTTTCCAAGGGTTTGTAATGAACACGGTGGTGCTGTCTCCGCTACGTTCCGCCTTTCCACGTCTCCGCAGAGTTCAGCCGTATTCATCCAGTCGGAGGGACACGGTTCCTGCCGGCATCAGAGCTCTCCCTGGTTATTCATGTCCGGAAAGGATATGTTTTATCTCAGCGATTAAAGAAGGTACTGTTTTAAGAATCATCCAGCTAGTTACTGCCTGGAAACTCTCAATCAGAGATGAGAACAGCAACCACACGGCCCTTCCATTAACACACTGTTTGTTGCTCCATATGGGGATCTTTTCTATTCCTTTTCTTCCTCCACTGTATATTTTCCATCTATGCTTCTAAGAAAACTGCTCCAAAGGAAAAATGCTCATTATGAGCACACAGAATTAATTTACCAACTGGTAGGTCTGCTTCCATGTGAGGGAACAGATTTTAGCTGAATCCCTTTTTAATGTTTGCTAGGCTGTACATCTGTCTATAATCCAGGCTTCCCCTCCCAACTCCTCACCCACTCACAGGAGCTCAGAAATAGGTGCTCTCAGTTCCATCATGACCTGTAAATATCCCCTTGCTTAACAGAACAACTAAGCAAAAAAAAAAAAAAAAAAATCATAGCCTGTCTATGCTTTTAAATGTTTTATTGCTGGATGATTTAAAAACAAATCATGTCCCTGGAAGCTGCCGACCTTTTCATCTAGCTATACATTTACTATGAAGCACCAAGGCACACTTTACATTTTTATTGTGATGGAAATCTTCATTAGCTTTCAAATCATGACATAAACACATAAAAGATATGTTCCTGTAATCCTGGGATGTATGCATTACAATCATATTTGCTTAGTTCTACAGTAAGGGAAGTTTAAAAACAAATTGACGGTATGACTTTATGACATTCCTAATCTGTTTCATAATTATTTTTGCATTTGCCTATATCTGCATAACTTTGCCAAATTTAGGGTCAAATACTAACAACCTTAGAGCAACTCAATTTATGTTTTGCATATTTGTTAAATGTTTGAAGGTGATGATGTATGGATTGAAATGTTAAAGTGAGAGAATAGCCTCCATGACTCATTTTCCTGTGTCCTGGTTAGCAATTCCCCTGAAAGGGAGAATCAGTCGCCAGGATGGAGAGTGAACCTGCATTTACCCACAGTTCCTGAAAGAGCTGTCTGTGCAAGTGATCAGCAAAGCTTGGAAACTTGGCTTGATGCAGCAGTAATATCTGTGTATACAACTTTCTGTCTTTGAGGATTTTTGACATTTATTGTCAACAATAAAAGCTGAGTGAAATGAAAATAGCAGTCTTATTGATTCTTAAAAGCTGGAAAGGCACACTTAATAGCTTAATACCTTTCAGGAGACCAAAACACATAGACATTTCAAGCAGTAATCTTCTCCTGCTATTAAATTTTTTTAAAGACCCCAAACACCCTTTTTATAATGAATCCTGCTAACAACAAAATGTGAGGGGTCCTAGTCTATAATGTGTTACTCTTGAAGTAACTTACCCTGAAAAAAAAAAGCAATCTTACATTTTTCATCAGTATTTATTTCAATAGATACAGCAACAAATAAACAAATCATAACTTTGGAGAGAAATTTTAAAGATACCAACTCAGCAAGTGAAATAAGCTGTTTGGCAGTACAGAAATATATGCAAATTTTAATTTTCTTCTACTATATACTAGCACAACACTAATCGTGGAGAATTTTACTTGTCTCATATGGTTGTAAATATAAAATATCCTAGAAAAGCAAAAAAAGTGTACATAAGAAAAGGAAATCTATGGAAAGGTGTATAGTGGCCAAATTTATTCAAAATAAGAATAGCAAGAGTTAAAATGAAAAAGTGACAAATTATTGTGAAATCTTATTCATATAAGAAGAAAAATAATGAAGTAATAGAGTATGTTAAAGCAGCCATATAAGAATTTTAACACTTACGCAAGGGTTCCTATAGTAATAGGAAAAGTAAATTTGAGGATGGAGGGGGAATATTATGAAAAGAGTTTGAAATAGTATATCTTAACTCTCATATCACTGGAGGAAAACCTGGGCTTTCCACTGAAGCCCTAATTTGACTTCCTGTCACCCCTGTGGGCAATCTGGATGTGCCATTGATAGTTCAGCTACTCTTAAAATGAAAAATGAACTACTCATTTTTTTCAACTTGTAATGACTTTATTTCTTCCAAATCCTGGGACAATTTTTTTTTTTTTCAAGCTGTCACCCTGGATAGAGTGCTGTGACATCACAGCTCACAGCAACCTCCAATTCCTGGGCTCAAACGAGTCTCCTGCCTCCGCCTCCCACGTAGCTGGGACTACAGGCGCCCACCACAACGCCCGGCTATTTTTTTGGTTGCAGCTGTCATTGTTGTTTGGAGGGCCCGGGGCTGGATTCGAACCCGCCAGCTCAGGTGTACATGGCTGGCGCCTTAGCCCGTTGAGCCACAGGCGCGGAGCCTCCTGGGACAATTTTTGAGGGTAGAGGTGATACGCAAGTGTTCTAGCATATCTCTTTATTTTTTGTTGTATTTTGAGAAGTTATTGTTAATATCTCTTAAAGACATTGGGGGAATTGAGAATGAAGTTTGGGATTGGGGGTGGGGAGGAGATGTGATGATTTGTCTTTGGCCTGTCCATAGACATTCTTCCTCAAAATTTTCAGGTCTTGCACATTTTTCACACTTTCAAAAAGGCATTAATCAGTAGGCAAATAAATATAACAACTTGAATTGCCTACAACCACTAAATACAATTAGCCTATGGTCATTAGTAATGCCTTGAAGCCATTCTTTTCATGATAAATGGGTATTTCCAATGTTCTTTATGGCGGATAGATGCAGATGAGTCGTTTTTACTTGGGGGGAAAATATCTCACCTAAATCCTCTGAACTTGATGTTGCATTAAAGAAACAAGATTATATAACCTTTGTCCTGTTTTATATATTATTAATTTGCTATATTGCAGAATTTTTAAGACGTTCTCAAACTCTTAGCAAGAATGTAAAATAGACATAACATAATTTATGTTCTGAGTACATTCAGGAATGTTTATAGGCCACAAATTGCATATAATGCATGGGCAAGTTTCTTAGCAGAGCATTGGAGTTGGACTACCTTTGGCATAATAAGGGTACTAGTTATAAAATAATAATAATAACAGTCTGGTTTATTGTACATCTCTGTAGCTTATACCTTGCTACTGCTACCATTCTAGTATGTATGTCATTTATTTACAAATAATCCAGGAGTGGTGAGTTCTATGTTGAAAACTTCCAGGCCAGGGATAGTGGCACACATCTATAATCCATCACTAAAGGCCAGGTGTTTGAGATCACTCTGAGAAACATGGTGAGACCTCATATCTACAAAAACATTAAAAACTTAGGCATTGTGCTGGTGCATGCCTGTAGTCTCAGCTACTTGAGAAGCTATAAAGGGTGGGTCACTTGAGCCTAGAAGTTTGAGGTTCAAGTGAGCTATGATTGGTTACTGTACTCCAGGCTAGGTGAAGACTGAGAGAGTTAGAACCTATCTTTAAAAAAAAATATTGCAGACACATGGACTACACTTTTGCAGAATGTGAACATCCCACATCATTGCATGACCATTTCCCTATAGCTCTTCTATTTTGTATAATAGGTGCTTGTGTGCTTATGCTCCCTATTAAGCTATAATCTTCTTGAGTACTATTCGTCTTTGATCCTAGAGTACCTTTGTACCCAGCTGATAAGTACTAAACATCTGTTTGGTGAATGAATACTTTTTTCTGTTGATCTGAGTTCTCTAAATGGTAAGAACAGCAATGGATTAAAATAATTCAAAGCCGTTATGGCAATAGACGTAACTGGCCATTCTAAAAAAAATAATAGCATGATAATGATAACAACAGGGTTATTTCAACATTTTTATAATGAAGCCAAAAGTAAAAAAAACTATTGTGCTTCTCACAGGAATTTAGTATAACTATATTTACTAATTTAACATATTAATTTTTAACAGATTAATTCTCCCAGAGTTGTTAATGAATAGTGCTTCTTTCTTTCCTAATGGAACCTCTACAGTGCAAAGGTTTCAGAAGTAAATGTTTTATCCTGCAGGTGTTTGTGTGCTGACTTTTATTAGCCTCTTCTTGAGGGTAAATTTTAGGTGGGTAGTTTGAAATTACCATTTATAGTTCTGATGCTGAAATTCTCAAAGGTGTAATTAGGAAGGGAAGGACTGCCAGTGTCCATAATACAAAATGTCAGTGCTTTTAATAATTAAATGTGATAACATTTAAATCATTCCCATTGACTCTAAAAACAATAAAATCTAACTATTAGGATAGCATCTAGATAGTAGATGATTTCACAGGAACGTGCTCAGCCCTCCATCAAGTTAAGAATCAATAGAACCCAGGCAAGTGAGGTAGAGTCAAAGGCCCGGGTCTCAGCTCGCAAGATGCCCTTCTGTGCTGGAGCTACATTAAATTATCACAGCTAATGTAAAATCAACCTTGGTGTAAAAGATAAAAGGATAAAGGTCTCACAAATAATCACTTATCACTCCATTCTGAAATGCACGCTGCATTCATTATAGATCGAATGCCACTCAAATTTCAACGTTTAGTTGGGTTTTGAAACAGCCGAACCATTAACAGGAGAGAGTGGCTTTTTATATTTATACAACCAGTGACTAATGAAACATTACACCTAGAGTGCAAAGGGGAAAAAAAACTTTATTTTGTAATGAACCCAATTGGAGCCCTTTTGAAAAACAGGGTAGTGTGGTTTCACTGTTTCATCGAGCCTCTCATTACTCGTGTCAATAATCCTAGGTAAACCACTGTTGAACTTCACAGCATTTATTGAGCAGCATGAATAGCATTAATCTATGGGGTGCTTTTGATGAATTGGAGTTCAAAAAGCAAAACCAAAAATGACTTCTTACAAAGTGCTGCAAGAAGTATTTATTAGAAATATGTCAACTGCCAACTACCTAAAGGTAGCTTGGCTATTCAGGAAATCACGCTGTTGGCTAGCTTGCAAACACAGGGAAAACATGAATTTTCTCCACTTGAATTACTTAAAAAAAAAAAAAGATATACTTTCTTCTAAGTATGTCTTTTCTCTTTCACTTCCCTCTTAATTCTCTATAGTTTTATGTCATATTGCTTGTGACACAGTGTTACATGCTACATAACATGTCCTCAGGTTCTCAGAAAAATGTTAGATAGGTAATAGAAGAATTTAGGAAATTAAGGATAGATGAGACAGATTGTACTTTACTTACAAATAACTGCCTGACCTAAACTTTCAGGCACTATGAACTGAAATCTACACAGACCCTTCTCTAAGGATCTAACTTTTCTTCTTGACATACCCAGTGGTGTTATAAACCCTATGGTAGTAAGGCTGCCAGCGTTTGCCTACAGGGGCTTATTTACATTCATTTAATTCCAATTTGTCAGTCTAATTTGATTAGGCTAATCTTTCCCAAACTTGAGTTTTGCACAATCCATGAGGTAATAGAAATTAAACTCTTAGCTCTTCAGTTTTCAGGATGTTTATGTGAACAGTCTCGTCATCGTGAGCCTTCATTTGCGGACCACAGCAAAGTGGAGTTAAGAATCGAGAGATCTTATACATTAAAACAATTTGACAATAGGAAAACTGCAAATTGATTTAATATGTTACTTTTTCTTAAAGTTTAGCCTGTCAAGTAACAAAATAAATACCTGAGAAGAATCACCCTAATCAGATTATTTTTTCTAAAATTAAACATCTTTTCAAAAATATGAGACTTGACCTCCCAACAATTATTTTGGAAAGATGTAGAATTAAACCATGCTTCTGACAGTATTCTATGGTTTAATTCATAGGGAAAGCAGCAAATCAACGTGCTCGTTCATGTTTTTAAGCTCCACTGGATTTATTACAGCATCCTGTTATCTACAGTATTCATTTCCTATCCTGTATTAGTACAGAGAATACAATGCTAGTCTCAGAAAAGTTTTCCTTTGTGAAATACATGAGGAAATTGCTACATTTTCTAATGTGTCTTGTCCTTGGAGATTCACAATGCACCCTGGCATATAAATAAACTCTGAGAAGTAGTGCAATAAAGAAACATGTCTAATTTTATTTACTGCAATATATATCAATTTCATGAAAGGTCATCTCCATCTAACAAGATGTTAAAGCCACCTTACTATGTATGAACCCGCCCCCCCACTGTGGCTATGGGCAGTTGGGCAAAACAGAGCAGATTCATCATTGGTAGTTGTTATTATTTCTTTTTGTGACTTTGTTATATTTACTCAAATTGTAAGACAAATACACTAAAAAAAAGTTTGTGGAAATTTTAAATGATAATTCATAATAAATGAATGCAGTTTACTTTAGTATTCTATACCTTTATTGATCTCAGGGACACACTATTATTCTTTCTGAAATGCGAACAATCATAAAGTAAGGCTTATAAAGGTAATACAATCAAAATTAGCTAAAGGGACATATAATTTTAATGATTAACAATTTAAAGTATGTCTTTGTAAAATCTAAAGATAACCTGCAATATAACCTACTAGTCACGACTAATATTTAATAAAGACATTTATAATAGAGAAAACCTTATACAATAATAATTTTTATTTTATGTATATTTAAGAGTATGTTGTAATTTTATCAGTTTCACACATAATTAATTCCAAATATTGGAGGTACTTATCTTTCTGAAACGTTTTTCTGAAAAAAAAGAAAATCTTTCGAATTTTATTTATTACTTTGAAGATGCTGATACATTTAAACAGCTTTTCAGTTTATTCATCATTTTGTATATAATGTTTTCAAAAAGGTACTCACCATGTACAATGAGGACATACTCTGCACTGCTTTGGCCAATGGTGTTTGTTGCTTCACATCGATATGTACCATTGTCCGTTTTGTTCAGGAAAAGAATGTTTAGCTCCCTACCACTCACAACCATTCTGTCAGGATCTGGTAATTCTCCACCATCCTTCGTCCACAAAACAGGTTCTGGCCTATTGGATTCAAGCATGCACATGGATAAGAAAAATAAGAAATGTTACACATTCATGAATTAAGGAAATCAAGCAATTTATAAACGTTTAACAACTTCTGCAAGTGCTAACTTCCTTAAGATACCAAACCATATGCACTCACTCAAAAGGGTTAGAATGTAATTTAATTCTATTCTAATTAACTAGGCAGATATGCATTCAGGAACTAATTTGTTGAGTCACTGTAGCAGTCAGGATGGTGCCCTCAGCAGGTGCTGTGGCCTAGTCACACCTGACATTGGAGGACAGCCTTGGGCTATTGGAGCAAGACTTCTACAGAGGTACCTGAAATTACGTCTTTGCGCTCAGGGCCACCCCTTGACCCAGTTCTGCCTGAAACTATGTGAAATTTCCCCTTTTTACCTTTCTGTTTTTCTCATTCTCTCAAAGGGTTTTCCTTAGAATGCTTCTTTTATAAAACCTTGAAAAGAATACCCATCTCAAAATATGCTTTCATCAAAGAAAAGATAAATGGTATGTTAGTTCTTCCCTCAAAATTTCTATGAAAAATGTCTATGTTTGATAATAATAAATGATAGGAATGTTTGTTAATATCTATAACCAAAATGCTGGTAATACCAGTTATCTTAGGTCCTTTGCATATATTTTCTACAGTACTCAAAGAAACATTTTGATGAATATTAAATATTATTATTATTATTTTCTTTTTTGCAGTTTTTGGCCAGGGCTGGGTTTGAACCCGCCACTTCCAGTATATAGGCCAGCACCTATTCCTTTGAGCCACAGGTGCCATCCTGCATATTATTTTTTTAATTTACTACAAGTACAAATACAGATCAGAGAAAACTCAGAACCTGGTATGACTCCATAGTTGATGCTTTGCCTCCTGCTTTCCACCATGATGACTACTTTGTTAGACTTCCACATAAAAAGTTTCTAATTTAATCATGATTTAATGACACAGAATTATTTTCTGAAAAGCTTTATTCATTTGTTCAATTTGGTAGAATTGAATTTCTGTTCTATCATGAGCACAGCTAGAACTTAGTCTTGTGAGTGATGTCTCAGGTTCTGGCATCCTTCCTAAGAGAAAGACTATATATTTTTTGGATAAAATTTTATAAAAGACAAAGTTATGAAAATTTAATAACAAAACAATGAAAAAACATCAAAAGAAGCAGATCAGCCTTGTTGGAGAGGATGATATTAGGAAATAATAAGAAATATATGTTTCTCTCTGCCTCCTGTTCTTCACATGGAGCTCCTGAAAGCATTGTAGGGAGGGGTTCCAGGAGAATTCTTTTTTTCTAATATTTGGTCTTTGATCCCCTTTCCTTACACAGAACTCCTAGGACCTTTGCACGTTTATTGTGTTACATGCTAAGTAAGGTGTTGCCAGATGATTTGTCATTGCGTGAACATCACATAATAAAGTTAGACAAATATAGGTGGAATATGTGTGGGCCATCATTGAACAAAATGTTGTTATGTGGTGCATGACTGTGATTTTCTGAGTGATAAGAGTATCTGAGACAGGGATTTTTTTCAAATTTATTTATGTATTTTTTAAATGACATATACGTTGTATTTATTTAGCAGGTAAAACCTGATGTTTTCAGGTACATTAACATTGTAAAATGCTTATTTTTTTTCTGACACACAGTTTTTAAGCCCCTTGAAATTTTCAGAGTGATAAAAAAATTTGTTATAATGAGATGGTTTTTAAGATGTTCTAATGAGAAGCTCTTGGTGGGCATCAAGATGGATGCACAGCAGGAAAAGACATGGAAGCTGGGCACCTCTTCCGAAATATTTTATTCTCTCAATTTCATCATCTGGCTCTTCGTCAGTATCCTTTATAATATCTTTTATAATAAATGAATAAACACATGTCAAATGTTTTTCTGTGTTCTGTGAGCCATCAAGGCAAATTAATCAAACCCAAGGGGGGAGCCATGGGAACGCCTGTCTGCACTCAGAATTACAGGTGACAACCTACCACCTGTGAGTGGCATCTGATATGGGGCTTAGTCTTGTGGGACTCAGTTCTCAATCTGTAGGATCTGGCACTATTGCCAGAGTATCAGAATTGAACTGAGAACGCTCAAGCTGGTGTTGCATGGAGAACTGATTGTCGGAGGGGAAAGATCCCCACATACATTTTCATGACCAGAGATGAAGCATTACAGTAAGTGTCTGAGCAAAGGGAATAAATGGTTTGAATTTTCTTATGTCTTCAGAGAGAGAAGTCAAACAGAGGGAAATTTTGTCATGACTGTATCCATAAAATTTCTGAAAGGCTGTTATATGACAGCAAGTTAAGAAAGTAGGTAACACAAATAATTGGAAAATATATAAGAATTTGTATCATTCAATTATATAGATAAGTCACTGTCTTAATAAAAGTCAAACCATTAATACTTAACTTGTTGCCTATATCCTCTATATCCTGACCTCTGTTTGTATTTGCTAATTTTTATTTTAAACAGCCTGGATAATTTTGTATCATGTATATCCTTAACATCCCTTCAAGAGGCAAACAAACAACAATAAAAAAAGGTAAAATAAAACTATGGCTTATAACATAGTTGAAATAGTAGAAGTTTTGTCCTTTTACAAAGTCATAGTGGGCCAATATTAGCATAATGGTTATATTAAAGATAATTTGAATTTTAGAGCATTCATCTCTATAATACTACTCAAGGGAAGGTTTTAGCATATTAAGAAGCAATGTTTCCTTGATGTATAATTTGGAATTTTTAAACACAGAAAGATATAATTATATGCATTGATCTATACATTTCTATACACTCAAAATTATCCTCCCAAATCAAAACTATCATGATTTTTCTCTACTTGTGTTCATAAGCATTGAATCTTAAAGCACATGACTCTAAATTCAGATATTTAAATTATTAATGGAAAAATACAAAGATCTACATCAATTATTCAAATTGTCAGTTCGTATTTAAAAACATTTTCTCAAAAAAAAATCTCCCTCGTAGAAAATAATGAAAAACACCTGCACAATTGGTTAACAAGCGGATGTAATGGTGCAAGTCTCTGCTGACACAGAACGGAATTCTTCAAGGATTCTTCATCCTCCTCTGTGTGGAAATCTTCAAGGTGGCAAAAGAGCATCGTAAGATGCAATTTTAATGAAACAGAGGTTAGAGTTTACATGCAGATTAAAAATAGCCTGCACATATTCCCAATTAGTATTTAAAATGTTCAAGGTTCTTAATATCAGCATAAAAATATTAAGTGGTTTAGCAAGACTTGATACAATTTGTGTTTCATTTTAATAAAGAGGGCCCCTAGGCTTTCTCTAATTGGAACACAGAAATGATTGATTTTCTCGCTGCAAATGAATAACAATCTTCCCTGCTGTTCAGGCATCCAAAAGGATCATTCTGAAAGTGGTTCCAATCTACTCTTTTTCCAGTATGTACTCCTGAAGAAACAGGACAGTGAAAACAGTGTCCAGGAGAGATGGTAACACCGTGAAACTCAATAGTGAGAATATGAATATACATATTCTCAATAAAGAGTTCCCCATTTGGCAGCCTAAGTAATTACAAGTTCAAAATCTTTTATTTGCAAAATGTAATTTGATTTTTTTTTTCTGACTATCAAATCGATGTCACTATAAAGAGGTTTCTTTTTCCGTGCACCTAAGGACTTTTTTGCATCAGTTACTTCCTACAGCAACAGAAAACAAAAAGAAAATAAAAATAAAAAGAGAAACCAGTTGGGCTTGGTGGCTCATGCATGTAATCCTAGCACTTAGTAGGCCAAGGCAGATGGTATGCCTGGCCTCAGAGGTTCAAGATAAGCCTGAGGCACAGCGGGACCTCGTCTCTAAAAATAGCTGGGCATTGTGGTGGGCGCCTGTAGTCCCAGCTATTCTGAAGGCTGAGGCAAGAGAATCGCTTGAACCCAAGAGTTTGAAGTTGCTGTCAGCTATGATGCCACAGCACTATACTGAGGGCAACAAAGTGAGACTCTGTCTCAAAAAAAAGAGAGAGCGAGAAACCAAATTTATTATCCATTTATTTTCATATAATATAAGGCATTGGTGGAATTGTTTTTAATCTTAACAGATTTTTAAAAAATTATTAAATCAGTCCTTTGTTTTGTATTTACCTAATAAAAGTTGTTTTTCAACTCTTATTTACAGAATATATGACAAGCCCAATTACTAATTGTCACTGAAACTCTTTTAGTTTATCTTTGGGGAATTTATTCTGTGAAGAACTGTCATAGCAACCGTCCCTCTAATCTTTTCAGTGTATATGGGATTATTCGCTCCTTAGGTATTGATGAGAGTAGAAACTTTCTTTGTCTTTGGTTTCGTCCTCTTCTTCCAACTTGTACTTGAGAAGAACAAAGAATAGGCAGTTCAGTTATGGAAAGGTGAGACCCATAACAGAAGTGCCCTAGGAAAATAACTTTCCTGGTATTCTTGCAAAAGTGAACAAGAATAAAACACCCTCCAAAATTTAAAACGCTCTCCAGTGTCTCTTTTTTCCCAAATGGTGGTATCTTCTTTGGATCCGACACTGTCTTTTGCTTCGTAAGAACAGCGTTATGGGCTTGGTGCCCATAGCTCAGTGGTTATGGCGCCGGCCATATGCACCAGGGCTGGTGGGTTCAAACCCAGGGCCTGCTAAACAAACAAGAAACAACAACAAAGCAAAAAACATCCAGGCATTGTGGCGGGCGCCTTTAGTCCCAGCTACTTGGGAGGTTGAAGCAAGAGAGTCATTTGAGCTCAAGAGTTTGAGGTTGCTGGCTCGGCACCTGTGGCTCAATGAGCTAAGGCGCCAGCCATGTACACCTGAGCTGGTGGGTTCGAATCCAGCCCCCGGGCCCACCAAACAACAATGACCGCTGCAATCAAAAAATGGCCGGGCGTTGTGGCGGGCACCTGTAGTCCCAGCTACTTGGGAGGTGGAGGTAGGAGACTCACTTGAGCCCAGGAAGGAATTGGAGGTTGCTGTGATCTGCAATGCCACAGCACTCTATCCAGGGTGACAGCTTGAGGCTCTGTCTCAAAAAAAAGAGTTTGAGGTTGCTGTGAGCTAAGACACCAACGGCACTCTACCCAGGGCAACAAAGTGAGTTTCCGTCTCCAAAATTAAAAAAAAAAAAAGAAAGAAAAGAACAGCATTATGTGTTATGTTTGGCTCTAACACTAAAATTAACCCTATGAAAATCAAACTTACTTTGCTAGATGAAAGAAAAAATTGCTGTAATAACATTTAGGTAAACATCTTGTTTTGGTTCCAAGGAAGGGAAAACAAAATTTGGAAATGTTTATTATACTTCCTCTAATTTAAGACAAAGCAGGAATGTATAGTTAAGGACTTTATGTCTTATGTACCATGAAACCACATGAAGATGCCTCCTGGTTTTGTTTTAGATTAGAAATCCCACAGTAGATGTGATTAGAGTTTTAATAAAAGGGAGATTGTTTCAAACCCAATACTTCCCTATTTTCTGTGATATATTCACTGGAAAATGAAGCAAGGGAGTATGAGTTACATGAACACCTTTATTCTTTTCCTGTGTTAAGTGAAGACTTTTAAATCAAGAATTTATACTGAAAAGTCTGTGCAAAAAAACCTCTGAGTGTTCATGTTATGGTTTTAGAAAAATAGAGGAATAGAAATCAAATGTAAATTGATGGACAAATGGGCTTGAAATTGGGGTTCAGGTAGAAAATTCTAAGTTTATCGAGTTCAAGGAAAAAAGATCCTGAGAGAAGTCTTGCCTGGGCATTCCCCCATCCAGTAGACTTAGATTGCATTTTTAAACCAAAACATGCTAAATACTCAAGGAAGAAAAAGAAAACAGAGAGGATAGAGATTAGAAGCTGGGGTTGCTGGGTAGTTGTTTTAAGTGTGTAATATAAAAAGAACGTAAGCTCAAGGAATAGAGAGGTATTCTTAAAATTATGAAACTGATTCTAAATAATATTTTTAATGACTTATCAGACACTAAGGATATAGCTGTTATCCCACTGAAATACGAAATAATTACTCATGGGGATATTTATTGTATTGTTTCAAATTTTAAACATATACAGAGTGTTCTTTGTTATTGAGGGCCAAATGAGATGTTTCTGAACACAGGCTCTAAATGGCATTCTGCATACACACAAAGTCCTATAAATATTGTTCTAGGCCCTTGAATTGTACATCAACCTGTTGTTTTATTCTCAAATTTCATTGTTGTGCAACTTAATTTAATTAAATTTGCTTTTCTTTTATTCTTGATATCTACTTCATATTTTTCATGAGCGTAATTCTTAAAACATAAATAAATTTTGATATTAGCCAACTTAATCAGACGATATTTTCTGAGGCCATGCCATAGCAACAATCCCTCTGATCTTATAATGTCTATGGGATCATTCCCTCAATTAGGCATATTTTAAGACATAATCAATGAAACATTTATATGCATGCTATTCTTTATAGATATGTGCACAAGGAAACCTAAAACTTCAGAAACTTTTATACAAGAGTTACCTTCAGTGAGTCTTGATAGGTTTAATTAACAGAAAATGTTCTACATTTACACTTCCGTCTTAAGACAGATAAAAGATCCATAAACTTTTCTTGTTAGGTAAAAGGTGTTTTGTTTACATTTTCCTGACTGGATACTTGATACAATTATGTACATAGAAGACAATTATCTATAAATAAATCTATGCAAATTTTTGAAACAGTGATTATGAAGGGTAAAGGGAAAATAAAATGTCTCCTGTGTGATATTATATTTTAGTAATTTATACAAGAAATATGTCATCAGCTGTAATAATTGGCAGGGCACAGTAGATGGCATAAATGAGTTCTAAACCATCATAAAACTTCACCACTATATTAGGGGCATCGTAACAGGCTTTAGGAAACACATGGCTCTTGGTTATTATCTTTAATTGCAATAGAATTTTGACCAGTAGAAATGGAAAACGCCAATTCAATAGGAGTCAGGGCCTGGGTAGGATGCTTGCCCTCCTGAGGCCATTGTCGAATACATTAAATCTGGTGACTGTCAGGAAAGGAGAATAGGGTTAATAAGTAAAATTTCTACTGGCTAAAAATAACAAACAATTAAGAAAAGGTACAGTTAAAAGCAATTAATATGATAACTGGAGTTGGGACTAAAAAAGCAAAGCCCAAGATGTAAGCTGTGTATAAAGGAAGAGGAGGAAGAAAATGATCCAGAGCAGCTTTGTCCAAGACAAAGCGATAGGACATAAACCTGAACATGAACAAGCATTATTTTAGTATTAGGCCAGAATATTGACAGTGTCATCAATATGGAAGAAAAATGAAGTGATTTATGGTAGGGAATATTCTGGTTATAGAGAGAAGCTGAAGGAAAGCAAAGATATACTAAAGTTTATGGCACATGTCGAGGGAAAGATGAACATTTAAAATAAATAATAGAGGATCATCAATGCTGCCTTAAAAAATCAGACATTCTTTGTTTTTATTTATTTATTTACTTGCGGCAGAGTCTTACTTTGTCGCCCTCAGTAGAATGCCATGGAGTCATATGTGATAGCAACCTCAAATTCTTTGGCTCACGCGATTTTCTTGCCTCAGCCTCCCAAATAGCTAGCCAAATACCACAATGCCTAGGTATTTTTTTTTTTAGAGATGGGGGGTCTCACTCTCTCTCTCTCTTTTTTTTTTTTTTTTGACAGTTTCAGTCAATCAACTTTGGTAGAGTGCCATGGCATCACAGCTCATAGCAACCTCCAACTCTTGAGCTCAACCAATTCTCGTCCTCAGCCTCCCAAGCAGCTGGGACTACAGGCACCTGCCACAACGCCTGGCCATTTTTAGAGACAGGCTCTTGCTCTTGCTCAGGCAGGTTTCGAACCTATGAGCTCAGGGCAATCCACTCAGCTCGGCCTCCAAAGTGCTAGGATTACAGACGTGAGAAACGGCACCGGGGCAGACATTCTATAAAAATAATTTTCTTGTGCCTTTGAGAAGGATCTTCAAAAGAGAATAAAGTCATAGGAACAAGAAATGATCTCTTTCGAAAATAATTGCCCTTGATGTTTACCTCTGTCTCCATCCCCTACCTTAACTTCTCAGTTTCCCAAGTCCCTCTTTTCCAATAATTATTTTGTTAACTCCACCTTAGATATGCTCACACACTAAACAATGTCATCATTTGTAACTTCACTACATTAAACATCTCATTTTTTTGTAATTATATTCTCTTAACTTTTCAGCTCACTGTTCTCGTCTATGTCATCAAAATCTCCAATCCTGATCAAGGGGCTCACTAGCTCTTGTTATTCTTTAATCTCCCTCCCCCCACCTTACTTCTCTCTTTAGCCAGTTTTACAATCCAAGCAATATTTCTTTTTCCTTTTGCCTATTTGTTAGTTTTATTTGGTTAATTCCAGCTGTATTAAGCTCAACTGTTTCACCTTCTCTGTGCATTTAGCAGATCATCAAAGCAAGCTAAATACACACGAAAAGAAGGTCAATTATATTTATTTTAGTAAATACTGTCCTTAAAGTCATCACCCAAGTATGCATATGAAGATCAGTGATAAAATCAATTTTAAAGTCAAAGTAAATTTCATTACTATGTCTCGAAGTATTTAATGTTTTCTTCAACTCTTTCTTGTTTTCTAATCTGTGGAAATATGCCTCATAAATGTTATTAAGAAAGTATAATTAGATGTATATATTTCTACCTCCCACAAGTCTTTAACATCATATTTTAAATAGGTTTTTGCTACAAACATCTGTATATTGATATCACTTGTGCATTTTTTACTTTGCCTCTGTTCTAACAATTCAAATATTTAGTATTAAAATAACAGCGTAAATGAAAAAGCATGAAGACATCACTCAGAGGAAGGAAATTCCTAAACAACTCCTCTTCTACCTATATATTTTCCATTGTGTTTTTAGGCTATCACAGTTACTTATGTTAATTAATTTAATAAGTATGCCTTGGTGTCTTTGTATGTGTGAGAGAGAAAGAACAAGATGTTTTTTAATTTCTTCTTATTGGCTTCCACTCTTTCTTGCATTAATAGCTCTGGGTTGTGTTCTCCAATTTCTTGTTTTGTCTTCATAATTATCATGTGTTGGTCTTTGCTCGGCATAGATAGGGCATTTCCCATGTTTGAAAATTGCTTCTAAGAAAAAAAGAATGATTAATTTTTTTTTCTATTTTTACTTTGAGAATCCAAGTGACTTTTAAAATAAAAGTCTTTACAATAAATGTCTCTAATCAAACATTATCATCGGTATTTTGATAGGATTGAAGACATTTTAATACAGTGATAAATGAAGTAAGCTGAAGTGGAAAATTCAAGCCTACTAATTCCCCTAAATTGCAAATTAGAACTCTGATTCCAAGTTTATCTACCTGTGTAAACTCCTAAAATCAGCCAGGCTCTAGAATAGTGTCAAGTAGGAGAAGTGTCATTACATCAAAGGTTAAATTGTTAGGTTTACAGAAGAAAATAATGTCAGTATTAACTTCACCTTTAGGTTTAAAACCTCTATAGCAAATAAAAAATGGACTTTTGCTATCCTGGTTAATTTTACCATATCCTAATTGATTTTGATTTTCTAAGACACTTCTTGCCTCCCAGTGTAGGAGCTTGTAGTTGAAACAGGAAATAAGCTATGTAAGAGGTAAAGTGCTCTTTCGAAGACTTGAAAATAATGGCATTTTATAGAGTGCCTCTAAAGGTCTGGAGCGCTTTTTGCTGCTAAGGTAGTGTTCACTGATGATTATTTTAACAGTTTTGAAAAACAAAACAGTCACACTATAAACTGTATTATTCCAGCCAATTTATGGCACAACACATAAAAGATAATCTCTAGAAAAAGATGAGATTGCTATGATCCTCAAAGAGTGACAGATTTTTGAATAGAACAAAAAATATTCAAGATTGTGTCAAATGCTTGAGCTAATCTCTCGCATTCTCGAAGCAAAATAATTATCCATGTCTAATCTATACTTAACATTTCCTTTCTTCGGTAAACGTAGAATACTAATTCCTGGTTGAAAGATCAGAAAATCTTGAGTAAGCATTAATTCCCTCATCCAAGCAGTAATTCCCTGTGTGTGGACATTAAGGATAAAATATTTATGCCATCTGTAACAATGATCATTCTTAAAATGCTTTTTCAACTTATTTGAAATTTATTAGCTCCTATAATTCTCTTCTGACTGAGGTAAACTTTGGGAAATGTTCCTGTTTTTAAAAAAATCAAGAACTGTGAGTTTTAATGTCTTAGAATCTTCCATTTTATCATTCTGTGTACATTATAAGAACAATTTGATACCATATAAAATGTATCTACAAACATCCTAACCAATCAGAACCTGAAAAACATTTACTTCAAGGACATATTGCAATGTAACCCACAGCTCTTTATAGAGTATGGGTTATAAATATATATATATATATATATATATATATATATTATATATATATATATAAAGGATATAATGTATACAAAAGACTGTCATCAAGCTAATAATGTCTAATATTTATGATAAATGCTGTGTTATAGAACTGCTTGTGCTCCATGATTTTTTCTTTTCTTATATTGAAACCAATAGTTTTAGGAAAGCAATAGTAAAGCACACATCATTTATCGGGTAGTTGGACAACTAAATATTTCATATGAACAAATTCTAATGGCAACTGGAATTTAAAAGTTAAAATTTTAAGGTATATTGTCATTTGGATATCTTTCTCAATAGATCAAACTTTCATGCCTTATTAATCGGAACGTTCTTAGTGGCACTTGATTTTGTTTTCTGGAACTAGGATTTCTTCAGTTTGAGCACACCTTTTTTCAAATATTGTTTTAGAAGAACTGAAGTTATAAAGATTTAACATGTTTTTTCCTTTAATTCACCCATATACAGGTTTTGTTTTGTTTTTGAGACAGAGTCTCATTATGTCACCCCAGTAGAGTGCCGTGGTGTCATAGCTCACAGTCACCTCAAACTCCTGGGCTCAAGTGCTTCTCTTGCCTCAGTCTCCCAAGTAGCTGGGACTACAGGCACCCACTACAATGCCCTGCTGTTTCCTTTTTTTTTTGAGACAGAGCCTCAAGCTGTCTGGGTAGAGTGTATGGCATCACAACTCACAGCAATCTCCAATTCCTGGGCTAAAACGAGTCTCCTGCCTCCGCTTCCCAAGCAGCTGGGACTACAGGCACCCACCACAACGCCTGGCCATTTTTTTTTTTTTTTTGGTTGCAGCCGTCATTGTTGTTTGGCAGGCCAGGCTGGATTCGAACCCACCAGCTCAGGTGTACGTGGCTGGCGCCTTAGCCCGTTGAGCCACAGGCGCTGAGCCTAATGCCCAGCTATTTCCATATACAGGTTTGTAATAGATGGTGTGTTTAATGCAATATTTTTCAAACCTTTTAATGTGTAGCCTCCAATTTAAAAAGAAAAAAACCATATCTGACTACTTTACACGACATATAAACACATGTACGCAAGAAATAAAGACTGGACCTCTCTAATATTCTGTGACACTTTCTTTCCTCTTCTTTTTTCTTTGTTATCCTTTTTATTTTATTATTTATTATTTTATTTTGAACTTTAAAAATGACCTATATAAATTGATTTTGTGTCTCATTTCTAAGCTGCAACTCACAAGTTGAAACATACTGCGCAAGTGCCCCCTGGAGAGAGGCGTCCTCCCCTCCAGGCGCTCTCATCCCCTCCTGCAGCACTATCATAGCTCCACTTCTGCTTCTTTTTAGCCACATCACCTTCTTCCTTCTTACACTTGCAGTGTTGAGTGGTGGTGCTTCAACCCATCATCCCTCACATTTTAATGATGTCTGTTGGCTTCAAGTGCTGCTATAGTCTCCTGCCTTTGGAAAATGTTATATTTTCTTTTTCTTTCTCTTTTCCTTGAAACATTCCAGATACTTTAGTACTCTGAATTTGTAAGAGTTGGGCCTGAAAGGCTCTGTCCATCACTGATTCTTCCTATTCAAAGTAGAGCCTTTTGTAAATGTTCACACTTTCTACAATGTGGGGCATTTTTTTGTGCTTAAATTATTATTTTTTTTAACTTTTAAGTTTAGAGACCGCTTTGGCTTACTAAGGGATAAAACTTTTTCAAGTTTCACTAGTGCAAATCTTTACAAGGATTCTGAATAAATTTTATTTTTCACATTTTATTTCCTCCACATGTTTATGCAGAAAGGACAGTCAAAATATTTTACAGTTGGTATAATAGGCAGAGAACAATCCATTTGAAAAAAAGGGTATTATAGGGAAAATTGTAAAGAGAAAAAGCAAATATTGGCATGTGTTGATAAAAGGACTAACAGTGTGTAATAAATAACTAATTCTAATATTTCATTTTCTTTAAATGTTAAGTGAATTTTCCCTATAATCTTCAAAAAAATACCATGTTGATGACTTGTTATGATGTAAACATACCTGCCATGTTTAGAGAGCTTTAGGTAGAGTTAAATGCTTAAATCTCATAAATAATATATTTTTAAAACTACAGATTTTAAACCTATGAGCCAAAAAGTGCACATCTGAACATTTAGTCAATGTATGTGACAGCATTATTCCACAATAGAGTCTTAAATGTATTGAGACATTTTTGTTTAGGGTTTCCCACTGAATATTCACATAATCCCTCAAAATAATTGGCTTTTTGTTGCAAGAAAACTGCTTACCTGGATATATTCAGGAAGTATAATTCCTCTATGGATCTATAATCATGGTTCTGTAAGCTCTTTTGGGACTTTCACAAGACATTGGAACATTTAATTGAAAGTGATTAAGTGCCCAAATCACCACAGATGCCTATGCCCGCCTGAGTAACAGCAGTGGAGATTACCACGAGTCAGCTTCTTGTTTCAAAAACAAAACCAAATATATTCAGTCTCATTTCCAAGATAACCACTTGTGTGTTTCCAGAGAGTCAATGTGTGATTAAATGTTGAAACCATAAAATGGAAGCAAAAGACCATATGGGCTTCAGAAAAGAATCTCCCATGGAAGAAACAGCACATGGATATATTTTTTTAATTGTGAAACCTTAGCAATAATTGACCAATATTACAGTTTTGGAAATACTTCAGAAAAAATTGACTATATTATCTGTAAATTTTAATTAATCTATTGAGACAATTTGGCATCTCTCTAGGTATCAAAATACAAAGTAAAAAAAAAAGTAATAATGATCTAAATGCCCTGTAACCTTTGTTATCCATGGACTGCTGAGGTAAAAATTATCTATATAAAAAGGAGATGGGCACTATCTTTACCTTTATTAGTGCCATGTATCACTAATAATTTTAGTGGCATATTAAATATAGCAATATCATTTTTAAAAAGAAAAAAATACTTGGTGGGGTGAAGTGATTTGCTTGGGACCCCTCAGGCCATGGATAGTCACAAATTTATAATACAAATCTGGGCCCACATTCTTTTCTAGTGCACCACAAAAATTTTTGTCCCTCCAAATATGACAGCTTAGTCATCCTGTCTGAACATAAACACAGATCTTGATAACTTATTAGATGTCTTTCTATTTAGTAGGAGAGAGGTAAACTATTATACAATAACATCTGTTCTGTATCCAGTCAAATCATTTGAAATTGCTGCCATCATAGATCAATATTGTTATTTCGAAATTCACATTAAACAACATTTCATTCTGGATGCTAATTTGCTTTCTGTAACTTCTGGTTTGTTTTGTTATTTTCTCTGACTGTAATTTAATTTTATGATAATTAATAAATAACCTGTAATTTATAAGGGGATAAATGTTAGACTGAGAAAATTGACTTGATATAAGACTGTTTGCCTTATTTATGTCTGTTAAAAAATTATATTATGCTGATAAGAAAATACATTTATATGTACATATCAGATTTCTTCAATTCTTTATTTATTTCCAAAATGGATGGATAATTGTTCTACTAAAATATCTCACTAGTTTCTATGTGGTGTGTGCTCTGTCTTCCTAAAGATTGTGATCTTTCTTCTTTTACAGAGTAGGGATGCTATGTGCTATCCAATTATACACACTACATTTATGTGAAGAACAAGAGAAAAATTGTGGTTATAGAAAATAAAATCATTAAGTACAACACAAACATTGCCCTTAATACCCAGAAAAAATTATCAATATTTATGATTAATTTCTTTTATAGAATAAATGTCAAATATGCATTTATTACACTGCAAATGTCCCATTTCTTTTTTGAAGCAAATATACAGAGCATTAAACATTTGATTAAAATAGATGATGATTCATTAGTTACAGCAAGTGGAGGGCAACTTCACACCACTTACGGTCATGACTTTAATGTAATAGAAAGGTTTCTTATTGTTGTTTTTTTTTTCCTCCACTTTTATAAGTGGAGAATCCTGCCACTTGAAAGCTGTCTGGGAATTCAGCCAAAGAAAGAAGAGGGCTGCAAAAACTCTGGGGACTTGAAAGAAAAGTGGCTGGCATTAGCTCGGTCCTCACTTTAAACTAAAATTAAAACAATAGGCAGACATGTACAGTAATCTCTCTTTTAAGGAAAGAATAGAATGCTTCTACAGTAATGTCAAGTGGAATCATTTGGTCCGGGCCCAAGTTATGCAGCTGTGCACAGGAAAATGGCAAACGGCTTCAGTCCAAACCAGGCAAATAAGGCATAATTGTTCGTAAACAGTCACTGGGGCCCTCACATTTTGGATAAGGAAACCAACATTAGCATACAGAGGGCAGGTTAGAACCAGGAGTCTCAGTGCAAACGATCCTACTCTCATGTTGTGAATCACTCAAGTGGGTTTTGCCTACTACCAACTTACCTATGGACCATGAAAAACCCACTCTTCAGGAAATTATAGGTTGGTCAAAACTTTTCAAGATATAATAAAGGTTTAGTCATAGATGAAGATATTACTTAATTCAAGAATAGAATGGGGAACATTCATGTAGCCTTTATTCCTTTCTGTTTCTGCCTGCTCATGACAGGTGGATTAGGGAAGTGGTGAAGATAATAACAGTGAATTGTTCAGGGAGCCAGTCGAAAGCTGACCATAGCGCTGCCTCTCGGGGGTGCTGAATCAGCACAAAGGCTGCAAAGTCATGGAGTGCAAATTGGACTGTGATTAAAATGGGTAATTCTAACTTGCCTCCTTGGTATATCCCACGCTTCATTTTTACTCCCACTCTTTTGATCCTATCTTAAAATAGAGAAGTCTCCTATAATTGTTTCTTGAAATTATGTTTTATTTTAAAACTTGTGTTTGACATATTTTTTTCTTATCCTTCTTCCGCTTTCCATGATACATCTTCTGAAATGATCTACCTCTTAGTGATTTTCTTCCCTTCCCCACCGTATACTAACTCCTGATTAATCCATTTCAACTCATCGTCTGTTCCCTTTGCTCTAGTGAGACTTGCCTTTAGTATGAGTAAAACGTCATCCAGTAATATATTTTCAGCCTTTTCTTTTCTTTTTTTTTTGTAGAGACAGAGTCTCACTTTATCACCCTTGGTAGAGTGCCGTGGCGTCACACTGCTCACAGCAACCTCCAGCTCTTGGGCTTAAGCGATTCTCTTGCCTCAGCCTCCCGAGTAGCTGGGACTACAGGCGCC
>CAUYON010110616.1:0-26530 GCA_963573935.1 Arctocebus calabarensis | reverse complement strand
GTGGAGAGCAAACCCACAGTTTTCTGTAACATATAGGAGGAAGTAGCAAGAAAGATTAGAAAGGTGGAGGGCTGGAGCACACTGTAGAGATTTAAAAGAAGTGGAAATGGAGGTTAGGAGAGGTTCATGAGGGTGACTTTGAGTAAGGAGTAGTTAGGAGAGAAAAGTTGGGAATTTATGCTTTGAGGTATCTAGTTAATTATAAAAAGGAGAGGAATTCTTTTCTGTAGTGGGTAGAGGAAAGTTATGAAGAAGGCTTTTTTTGTCTATAGTAATAGCTTTGAAGTTTGGGGACAAAAGGACACTAAGATGTTTTTTTTGTTGGAATAATTGAATCTTTGAGGGAGAGATTCCATATCTTTTATTTGTAGGGAAATTAAGGAGGGAACAGGTGTTGCATTTAGAGTTATGTAAGGTGGGACTATAGAGTAGGAAGTTATTGATATATTGAACTAAGGTTGAAGGAGAGGGATCATAGGATTGTAGGTCTCGTAATGATGTGTGGCTAAATAAGTGGAGGCTATCACGAAATCCCTGGGAGAGTACAGTTTAAGTAAGTTGGAAAGAAGTTTGAGAGGTATGGTTAGTCCATGTGAAGGCAAATAGGTTTTGGCAGTCAGGGTGTAGTTTAACAAGAATTGGAGAGTAGGAGGCAATTGAGAGGGTTTTAGTATTTTAAACCTTAGGATTTACTTGTTCTGGTGGAATGGGTCAGGGTGATGAGTTTTTGATGGCTTGGGAAAGGATGAGGCAGAGTGAGGCAGAAGGAGATGGGTCAGCATCTATTAATTTAAAATTAAAAGTGAGGTTGGTACCTAATTTGGAAAGTATGTCACATCCCAGAAGGGGAACTGGACAGGAAGGCAATATTAAAAGGAATGTATAAATGAGAAATTGCCAATTATGCAGTATAAAAAAGGAGTTTGACATGGATGGTGAGAAAAACCTTCTACCCCAACAATAGAGAATGGGCTACAGGGAGATAGGACCACTGACCTTTTTTTAAAAGCTGGAAAGTTAGGTTTTTGTGTGTTTAAAAGAAAGACAATCATTTTTACCTGTCAGCATCAGGGTTACCCTTGGCTCTGTAGAGATGATCTTTGTTGGGTGAGAGAAGCCAGGTCTCGTCAGTCTTCAGAAGAGGCAAGCTTTAACAAGTCTGCTAGAGGTGCCAGAGGCTGGCTGGTCCTATGTCCCCTCTGGGCCAAGGGGCATTCAGTCTTGCAAAGGCTCCTTTTGTAGAGAAGGTATGGCCCTGGAGGGGGGCCTAGGATTGGGGCAACATCATACACAGTGGATTCTTCACTGCATTTGTAGTATGGTCCAGCTGTTTGAGTTATGAAGCAGCCCTTGGCTCATGACTTAGGCAGGTTAGAAATGATGGCCTTGGTGACATTGTTTGTAATGCTTATCTTAAAGGCTGTGTTTAAGATCACAGCCTGGCGTGTCAGAGGTCCATACTCCAAGCACTTTAGCTTAAGTTTGATGTCAGGGTAACTTTGGTTAAAGAAATAAGTTATGAGAATGTTTTTCTCATCTATTGTTTCAGGATTTAAATTAGTATATTTAACAAAAGCCTTGGTAAGGCATTGGAGGAAAGCTGAAGGATTTTCAGACTTATCTTGTGTGACTTTCCTTAATTTATCATAATTGATAGCTTTTTTGGCAGAAGCTCTAAGTCCACAAAGAATGCAGGTAATAAAAATGTCTTTACTTCTTTTCCCACATTATTATTATAATTTGATTTAGTTGGGAGTTAGGGACTGCAATGTTATCTGTAGGATGCTCATTGTTTGACATATGAAATTGATCTGCTGCCTCTTTCACCCTCTCCCACACTTGTTTGCACTCGTCAGAGGTTAGGGTATTAGTTAAAACAATAAAAATATTATGCTAGGTAAGTTGATAGGACATAGTAATAAATTGAAACTTTTGAATAAAATTAGAAGGATTAGAGGTAAAGGAACTTAGTCTAACTTTAAGGTGTGTGAGTTTAGCTATGGGAAAGGAATAAACAGAAATTGCACCATTGATTTCAGTTACTTTGTGGAGCAGGGCTAGGAAGTGAGAGAGAGTTGAAGGGTTTTTTTTTTTTTTTAATTTTGGAGACTAATGAGAATGGGATCGGGTAAGGGGACCAGAGAGAAGTGAAGGATAAGTAGTGGAAGTTACAGTAGAGTTATATGGAGGAGCTGGAGGAAGAAGGAGGTAAAGAGGTCTGGAAGTATTTCTTGGAACAGCCGGAGGTGGACTGAGAGATAACAGGAAGAACTCTGAGGGACAGTTGTGGGGGGTGGGAGTTAGGAGATGAGTGTAGATTGGTTGCTGGGGAAGTAGGAGGGACAGAAGGTGGAGGCAATTTTGTGGGTGAGGGAGAAGCTGAATATGGCAGAGCCGAATATGGCAGAGCCAGAACTGGAATTACTCTGGTTTTGGAACTGGTGGCCATTTGCAGGGCAGAGGTTTATTTGCTGGTTCACATAGGTTGGGTTCAGGGGGATAGAGAGTAGAAGAGCTTTTTGCTATAAGAATTTTGGAATTACCCAAACAAATTAGGCTTTGTTTTAAGATAGAAGTTCTGAATATAGGGGACTTTGCTCCATTTGCCAAGGCTCTCACAATAGTTATATAAATTTTGGATTAAAGAAAAATTAAGTGAACTATAGCTTGGCTAGATCCTTTGGTTATTTAGCTTGTAAAGTGGCGAAACCTGGGTATAGAGTTTAATTTTTTTGGTTTTTAAGTTTAATCTTAATTTTATCAGGTAGCGTAATAAGCACCCTCAGGGGAGGTAGGTGGGATAGAATAGCCTGCACCCATGGTGATTCGTCACAGAAATAAAGCGTGAGTGGAATCACGTGAGGACCAGGACAAAGGGGGGACATCTCCCATTCTTTGCTGTGGCCAAGAAAAGGAGGACACAGTTTAGGATAGTCATCACTATACCTAAAACAGTGTCATACCCATAGGGCTGAGGAGAGCTTGAGACTTGGCGCCAGGAATTTTTGTGCGAGGCGTGGAAGCACTGAGCTAGGCCATGCAAGGTTAAGGGGAATAGGGAACTCAAACCTTGAGAAACGTGTGAATTGCCAGGAATGTAAGCAACCTAGCCCATGATTCAGGAAAACTAGCTCCCATAGGGGTACTTACCGAGTTCGATGAGGTTGGTGTTGAGTGCTAGTTATGGTGCCTTGGCAGATGGACACAAGCTGATATGGTTGTGCATGCTGGGAGTGTGAGAAGAAGATAGGGAGCTCAGGAGTATTCCCTAATTAGATCCCATTTCTGACACCAGATGAAAGGGGGGGCACTTGACTGGCAGAAACCTCACATACCGCCAAGGCTTGTAGGAAAGGTCTTTATTGGCAGGGGATGCTGCAGAGCAGCATTAAGGAGGAGAGAAGAGAGGGAGAGAAAGAGAGCGGGAAAGAGAAGGGGGGAGAAAGGAAGAGAGAGGAGAGAGAGAAAAGAAAGGTGAGATAGATGGATATGGGGGGGTAGAGAGGTAAAAGAGAGAGAACAAAAGACAAGTGCACCTTATATAGGTTCGGTTAGGGGAGGTGACGGGATGGTAGAATAGCCAATGAGGAGTTACTGTTCTGGTGCAAAGGGCCGTTGGGGACGGGCCATAAGTTTGAACTTTTCAGTGGATAATTGGGATAGGAAGTTGAAGTTTTGCAATTATCTAAGAAGGAGCACTCCAGTTTCATGAGAATCCTGGATCGCTACCAGGCATCTCTGAGTTCAGGGAACTGGTCTAGCAGATTTAGCTCTGTCCAATTCAGACCCCACCAGACAGTTATTCCAGTAGTAGCATTGTACAGTCTTTGACCTAGGCAATGTAGCTGTCCTACCAGCACAGTGAGATTTTTTCCCTTCACTTCTTGCTAGGCAATATTGTCCAATAATCGGGGCCTTCAGGATCTGCACATTGTCCTTCAAGTTTCTCCAATATGGAGCAATGTCTAGGTTAGGGTCAGTGGGAGTAAGTTCTTTAGCTTCCCATGGCCACTGATCTGTCATAGTTCCTTCACATATAAAGCAAGAAGTTACATTCAAGCACTGTGCCACATTTTCAGCCAACTGGAAGAATACATTATTTGTGCTCTTTGTGAGTGGTGCTCTAATTCATCATAGAAGGTAAACAGCCACCTGACTGGCCTGACAGGAGGCAACTTGCCTGCTGACCCTTAACTGACATATTAGGTCCAGACCAGTGCCATCTATTCTCAAAGACATGACTTGCCCTTTTGCTCACTTAGGGTTGGAGGGATTTCTTATAGTTAGAATCAAGGGGTTGCAAGCTTCAGTAGTGCAATCCACTGGTGCTTCCCCCTTTTATAGTACTAACTCTTTTTGGCTATCATCTTCCAAATCCCAGGTGCCTTCTATTACATATGACCAGTATGCACACTAGGCGCATGGGTAGTCTATAGAGCACAGATACTTCTGGCTTCTTCCATAAGACCTTTCCCGGTCAAGCCATCTGCATGACATTCCATGCTTGCTATGTGCAAGTTTTACCTCTTGGCATGTGTCAAAGTTTAGAGACACCTGGGTTGGATTTCCATAGCCTTGTGTTCTCACTACTAGAAGTTTCCTCTCAGCTCTCCAACCTACTGATTCTGTACTGATAGTAAACGCATAGTAATTGGGTGGCTCTGAGGGATTGTAGCAAACATGGGGTTGCCCATCCCCAACACATATTGAGTAGTATTATATAAGCAAGTCCATTGCTGAGTCCCTGTCCATTCATAGTAACTATAAAAAAAATAGAACAGTTGTCACCTTCTGGCCTACTTTGGTTACCTTATGGATACATTGATTACAATTTTCTATATTAGCATCCTGTATGTTTGCACAAACTAAAGTCCACTTAGCTCTCATGAGTCCAATAAAGAACAGTCCCATGATGATATAGATCCTCCTGCTTCAGCCATGCGTGAACCAGTCAGCTCCCAGGGTGTAACTGGAGCAGGGTTTGTTGCTCTCTGCAACACCAGCTTGAGAGGGTTGTAAGGGTCTGAGGTGGCCTTCCAAGGTCCAGGAGTTGTTGAGATGTGGAGTCCACACTGTGGGAACTCAGGGTCGGCTGCTGCTGTCACATCCTGCTCAGTATGGCTCCTTTTAGGTGGGGGCAGGCCTTCCTTCAGTTCTGCAGCAGGTTTCATTCTGCTGTAATGGATCCAGGCAGGAATTTCTGCTGCTCTCACAGCAGCAGGTGTGGTCAGGATAAATTGTAAGAGTCTTTCCACCTTGCCCTCAGGAGAGACTTGTTCCAATCTTTGACTCACACCATAGCTCCCGGGGAGAAAGGGTGAATAGGGGAAAACAAACTAACAGGATATCTCTCCTTCACCCATCCTGACACTGTTTCTGCCACCTTTCCCAGGGCCTGAAATTTCTTTCTTAATTTCACCTTGCCCAATTCCCAGTGCGATGCTGGCAAGCTCCATAGTAAGGGGGGTGACCTATGATATAAGATCTCATATGGTGAGAATCCTGTCCTCTTATTGGGAGTACACCTAGTCCTAAATAACACCAAAGGCAGGATGCTTACCCACTGTAAGTTTGTTTGCTGGCACACTTTCCCTAAACGTGTTTTGATAGTTTTATTCATGTGTTCCACCTTTCCTGAGCTTTGTGGGCAGTAGGCTGTGTGGAGTTTCTAGGTGATACCAAGGATTTTAGCTGTCTTCTGGACCAATTCGGAGATGAATGCTGGCCTGTTGTCTGACCCAATCCATAGTGGGACCCCAAAATGCAGTATAATGTCTCTCAAGAGCGCCTGGATGACTTCTTGTGTCTTCTCAGGCATATCTCAGGATATGCTTCTACCCATTCAGAATAGGTGAAAACCATCTCCAGCAAGCACTTGTTCCCTTTACACCTGGGCATTTCAGTAAAGTCTACCTGGAAGTTCTCGAAGGGCATTGCTCCATATGACTGGATTCCTGGGAGTACCATCAGTCCTTGGCGAGCGTTGAACTGGCTGCGGGTGACACATTGTTGACTGGCAGCTTTGGCCAGAGCTGCCAGGTGAGAGATGTAGAAGTACTGGCCCAGAAACTTCACTAAAGATTCCCAGAAACTTCACTAAAGACTCCTGTCTCAGATGGGTGCTCTCGTGCATTGCCATTACCACAGTAGCATCTAGAAGCTTGAGGGACTGCTACTCATCTGTCTGGCATCTTTATCCATCCTCCCTCTGCTTCCTGGCTCCCCTCCACTGCCAACCATTCCTTCTCCTCCCAGGAGTAGATAGGAGTGAGCTCTGGAACCCATGGGATGAGGGGAGCCACTCGTGACACCTGGTATAGCTGGGAGGCAGCCCTCTTTTTCTCAGTATCAGCTCTGATGTTTCTCTTAGTGATGGTGGAAGCATTTCTTTGATGTCCATGACAGTGCATCACTGCCATTTTCTGGGGTTTCCATACTGCCTCTAGCAACTGAAGTATCTCCTGCTGATACTTAATGTCCTTTTCCTGAGAATTTAATATCCCTTTTCCTGTGTACTTGAAGAGTCAGAAAAGCATACTTGGAGTCTGTGTAGATATTCACACTTTTCCTTTGATCTAATTCTAAGGTTCCAGTCAAGGCAATTAACTCAGTCTTCTGAGCTGATGTTCCTTGGGGTACCGGCTTAGTAGCCTTTACAGTCTCTGTGGGTAACCACTGCATACCCAGCCCACTGTTCACCTTGCGCCGTCATATAACTGCTTCAATCTACATACAAGTCTCAATTTGTATCTGTCCAAGGCTGGTCACGCAAGTCAGGTCTGCTAGAACACACATTGTCTATAACTTCCGTACAGTCATTTTCAGTCTCTCTTCCACTGACTAGAAGAAGCGTGGCTGGCACTGTTTTGCATTCTTAGTTTAAAATTGTAAGTTCTTAATATGTACACTATGTACACTAAGTACTTTACTTGGAGTAGAAGGAATTAAACAAAGGAGGTAGAGGAGGGATATTATTGAGGGCAGGAAACCAGTTTAGTTTGATACTGCTTTCAACCTTACAAAGGAGAGGAAAACAAAGTGAGGGGGATAGAAAAAGCTCAGCAAGAGCCTGTTACAGTAGTACCTCTGTAAGTTGACCAACCAAGGGACTATAACAAATTGATTATGCAGAGGTTGTCACCATGAGAAACTAGGCCTACTGTACTGACATACGTGTGGTGCATGTCCGGTCTATGATAATTAGGTCAATGTAAGGAGGTGATCAGTGTAGGGAGGTGGTCAATCATGAGGGTTCTAATGTGTTTGGAAGAAGAGGGCCTTCCAGCTCAGATCCCTCAGGGACCAGCTCTGTGGAGTGAGTTAGCGCTGTGCTCACTGTCCTTCCAGAAGTGGGGCTGCTGGTAAGAAGGCAGATAATTTACACTTGCCCAGGGGGCTTTTCAGATTCACAGTCTATCCTCTTCTAGAAATGTAGCTGACTTCTTAGTATAAGGTTTTGACACAGAGGACTTCCCTTTTTGTAAGCACGCACATTTAGCTTTGCCCTGTCCTTTGTGACCACACTGCACATGTTATTCTTATTTTAAAGCTTAAAGAAAAATCTATGGGCATAATCATTTAAGATGAGCCAGCATTTCATAGCTACGTAGTAGTTGCCAATACTTCTAATTTATGATTATTTGTTTTCAACATCTAATAGAACTTAATGAACTCATTTTTCTATTTTAAAGTAAATACCTATAGTTACAAGCAATAGCCTATTGTTTATTGTGAAACTTGACCTTAGAAACTCTGGCTTTTCTGGGTGGTGTTTAGTTGGGAGCTGCCCTCCTTCGAGGCCTGGGTTTGGAGATGACCATGCTGTCTAGTCAGAGAAGCCTCGGCCAGAGTTTCGGGCAGACTCTCTGCTTTTTCCTCTCAGGGCAGCTACACTGTGCCCCTTTCACTGTGTCTGGCCTATGCCTTTTTCCACTGCCACTCACACAATACCTCATGTCACCAGAAGTTATGGTAGGTGCCTGCAGCTCTGTCTTTGAGAAACTCTGTAGAGAATAAAGTTCTAAAAGAGGTGAGATCAGATGCTCATTATCTTGTTAGGCAGTGTCACCTCCCTGGCCCTTGATCACTCGGCACCCCCCCCCAAATAGACATGGACTTCCCATGCAACACATTGGAGGCACCATGAAGCTCAGTCTATTTCATGCTGAAGGTAGAATACTTTAAAGTACAGCAAAAGAAAAACCGTTGTGGGCAGAACTGGACTCTGAAAACCAGTTTCAGGAAATGATGATGTGGCACCATAGCCTTTCAGAGATTTCTGCTAATGCAGCTCACTGCTGTGGAGGGCAGCTGCTGAGAGCTGATGATAGCCTAATTGCCCGGTCCTCTACACTGTGCCACTTTATGGTCTGGAGGGCCTGTGGAAACAGAAATGGTGCTTTCTCAGCCCTGGTCCACAGCAAGCAGCCCCCACTGCCTCCTTTGTAATTCAGGGCCTGGAATGAGAGGCAAACTCAGAGCAGAGGGCAGACATGTGCCCACGGAGTAAATTGCCCATTGAGCTCTCTTTATAAATTTTAGTATCTTGCACTCTCCCTCTGTAAACTCTGATTTATGAGGGCTAGGATGCAGAGAGACAGTTTGTGATTGGGTGTACTGCTCTCTTGTAGAGAATTTACTTTAGATCAACAGAAAATTATTTCTGAAGCTCCTTTGGTCATTAGTCTCAGTTAGGCAGCCATGGGGAGCAGGTAGGATGCCAAGCTATGGGCACCCCCAGCTCCTGACTCTAGGCACCTCTCTTCTCGCTCCTCTCACACATAGATACCAGATGAGATACCCACTGGCCAGAACTTCCAGAGTCCGCCACATACAACCCCCAAAACTGTGCATGAACTGGGGGGGCATCTTTGCCCACCAAATGGTACAGCGCTGGCCACTGTGTGCTTGTGAGCATCACGGGCCCTCCTGCGTCAGAAGTTCTGGGCCAGTGTCAGTTCTCTGCCAGTGTGTGACTTGTGCCTTACCTGAGCATATCAGTCTCTTTAGTTGTTCATTTGGTTTGTGTTTGTATCCCTAACACTTAGAGCACACCATGTACTAAAAAATCCCAGCAATGCCGTGTTCACTGAATGCTGGAATTGTTGTGGCTCAGCTGCAGGTTAACAGCATGAACAAGATACTGTGTTTTAGTAAATTTTGATGAAGAATAGCTTTTAAACACATAAAATTTGGTGGGAGACAAGGTTGTAACATCAAACAAGGAAGACTCCTCTTCCTTTACGTTCAGAGTAGACCCTGAGTTTCAGATTATTTAGAGGTCCATTAGGCATAACCTACCAAGGTCAGGGTGGTATTCGAGCTTACTCATCACATGGAGAGAAGGTGGTGGAGAAGGAAGCTGCCTGGGAGGCCAAGACCAGGTATTGCAGCATCCAGGCAGAGCCTGGGCTCTGGAGTAGGACTGTTTGTGGTTCTAGCAAGTTCACGAAGCTATCTGTGCCTTGGTTTCCTCTTTTGTAAAATAGGAATAACAATGGCTCCAACCTCAAAGGTGTGTTGTGAGGATTAAATGAATTAATGAGGCTAGATATCAGGGGGGAGATGAGGCATAGGGAAATTTGCAGATCTGAAGTTAGGGGCCAGAGTGGGGAGCAGGCAGTGGTGGTGGTCAGCCTTCTCCCTGCTCTCTATGAGTTGAGGAAAAGGTACAAGGCCTAAGGAGCAGCTGGGAACCCTTGGTGAGCCACAGGGAGGATGGTTTAGGGATCCACACAGGCCTGGCCAAGGCCCCGGGATAGGAGAGCTTCATCCACTCACTGACTCAGCTGAGGTAATTTGGGGAGTTCTGATGTGCCTGAGGCACAGACCAGTTGGGATAATTGGGCATCCCTGTGGTTGCCCTTATTCCTTTGATATTCCCTCTGTGCTATCCCAGCCTGGGGTCATCAGTGCCAGTGCACAGAAGCTGCTGGGCTTACAAGGCCTGTGGGAGAGCAGGTAGGGAGCAGCTTCTGACATTAATTTTTTTTTTTAAATAGTAAGGTCCCAGGATGCTCTCCTCGAAATTCTTATTTACCTGCAAATGCAACTTTCTAACTTTATTTATTACTTTCATCAGAATGAGAAAGAAGTTTAAGATGTGTCCTCACGCTGCAACATCCCTGAGTTTATTGACTGAAAAGAAGGAAGAGCAAGCATTTTCAGTGGTTTTCCTTTGCCTCTGGACCCAGGAGCCCATTCCATCATGAGCTCCCTCTTTAAAAGACACTTTTAAGCATTCTCTAATCACATAAACTCCTCTCTAAGGGGGTTGATTCAGGAGCAAGTTGGGTCTTTCTTCTCTACACCCCAAATCACAGTAGAATCTGAGGTTAAATAAATTGCGATCATAAGGCCCCGCTGCACTGAACAGAGTACAGGAGAATCACATTTGCTGGGAAAACAGGATATTCAAACAGGGGAGGGTAGAGCTCAGAGCAAAACTCACACACTTAGGCAAAAAGAAACTTTTTCAGGCAAAGCACTTTGCAAAATGGAAGAATGGTCTATCAACCATTTCATAAAGGAAAAAGAGGAAATGTTTCACACAATAGTTGTAATCCAGGAGCAAGCCACTGATTTAGGGTATTGTATAATGAAAATTTCAGCTTATAAAAATGGAAATACTGGTGAAATGTATCCATAATTTGACAAGAGAAGGTACGTCAAGCACAGTAGACTGGCAATTGTCATCCTTCTTCAGGCCACAAGTCAGGTGTTGGGTTACCAGAATATCAGACGGGCTTGTCCTCATGGATCTTATTCAGCCAGGAAAGACTAGCCATTGTGGCAGGCAGGGGGGCAAATGAGAGTGCCTGGGGTCACTGAGGGCAGGGCCTCAACTGAGCTTCTTTTGGGGGGATGCCCTGGGTTCTAACATGCCTTCAGCAGGCTAGCTGAGTTCTCCCTTCTTCCAAATCTGCAAAGATAAGGATGTGGGATCCAGCCTCAGCCCTTGCCTTCCGGTAGATCCTGAATCATCTCTTATGTTGTCACTTTCTAGGCTATCAGATTTCCTGGGAGGTGTATGGCAAGAATGACTCTCGTCTCACACACACTCTGAACAGCACAACTCTTGAGTATAAAATCCGAGGCCTGTCATCCCTCACCACCTATACCATCGAGGTGGCTGCTGTGACGTCAGTGGGGGCTGGCCTGGTGACCTCCTCCACCATTTCTTCTGGAGTGCCCCCAGGTCAGTAAAATCACTATTGCTATTGCCTGTCCCTTAGAGATGTCTGACACTAGAAACCACTTTTGTGCAGGAGCCATTGAGTTTCTCAAAAAGGGTATGTCAATCTGCTGAAATACTTGAGGGTAACTGTGTTGACTCAACTTCAGCCTTTTTTCCAGAGTATTTACTTATGGCTTAACCTCTTTTCTGCCACTGTGTAGATCTGTGGAAATGTGCTTACAGGTAAGACATTTGGATTCCACAAAGTGTGAATGTGACCTCAAGGGCTAGACTCTGAACTAGCACTGAAGTTCCCACCCTCCAGGGAACCTACAGACCAAGAACCACACAAAAGTAAAATGCAAACTGTTTGGTGGAGAGAGAGACAAATAGGAAGTATTAATATTAAAATGAAGAATAGGAAGCATAAACCTTTATTCACTTAACAAAACAATAACAGTTTGGGTTTACATTAAGAAAAAGAAGTAGCAGAACATGGGGAGAAAAAGGGTAAAGAAATAAAGGGAGAGAAAAAAGTCTCCGTTGGAAGTGAGGAGAGTGAGGACAGTGTTCACTGGAGCAGGCTGTTTTTGTTGAGTTTCTTCTTGTGGTTGTAGGCATGAGCCATATCTGTCTGTTACCTTGTTTTCTGAAATTCATATTATCTTCCTAAATAAAAGTTCAACACACTCAGTTCAGCTTTGAAAAATTGCTACTCAAACTCCTTCTCCAATTTTAAGGTTTATGTTTAAAGTTAAGGTGTTTTTCCACAGAATTCACAATGTCAATGTGAGAAAACACTGTGGGGCTATCAGTTCAATTCTTTAACTAAAGTTTCTTGCCATTAAAAGATGTCAATTTTCTTTCTGTTGGTCTTTGAGAAGAGCATCATTGCCTCCTTCATAAGGGCTTAAAGGATTCATGTGAAACCAGCATTTGTCCCTTAGGGTGCCCCCACATCCAGGTCAGTTTTCATAACCTAATTATTTGGGGGGAAGGATGACATGCAAGGTCTGAAGAGAATACAAAACTGAATAAAGTATATGCAATTAAAAAAGAAAAATCCCTACAGGAAAGCATGTATTCACTATTGCCATGTCTTTTTGTGGGTGCAACCCGGCAGTCCAGGCTGTTTTCCACTCAGCCCTCAGCTGCCCTCCTGCCCAGCAGGAGCCTTCATCTGTCTGTCCACTTGTAGCCCGTGGCCATTGCCTCCCCTCTGAGGCAGGGGGCCTTGGACCACTTGGCAATCCACTTTGTGCGTCTAAAACAAGACTTATGAATTTGCCTCCAGACCAAATTCCCAGGGGCTGCTGCTCAGGGGGATGCTTACTCTAAGGCATTTCCATATTTTTTAAAAAATATAAAATAACGTGTTCTTTTTAAAGAAAGAAGTCTTTACACTGGGGAAGAACCACCCTTTGCTCACCTTTTGGTGCAGCTGCAGCCAGTGGTGTTGCTGTGACCCCTCCCTTAAAAAAAGAAAGAAAGAAAGAATTACACTTTGAGTTATAGGAAGATTCGTTTTCTTCATTTATTTTACACAAATAGCCAGTTACTATAACGTTTAAAGTATTTAAAGACAGTTCCCTAAGCACATATTTGAAATATCATTAATAGTTTCAAAACAGTAGGGATTATACAGGCCTGCTTTTTAATTGGTTAAATGTGGCTATGTATACCCAGTGAGGGTGGCATTGGAAGCACATCTGTTTGTGAGTTACCAGGTTTCCTGGGATGGCTTGGACACTGTCCAGCCAGGGTAGGGAATGGGCTTACTGACCTATCAAAGGCCCCTGTGACCTACACCACCCCTGAAACTGCAGTACAGAGAATTAGAGGAGAAACTAGGGCCTGGCTATACTGGACAAGCTCCTGGCAACTGAGGTGAAGGGAGGCCGTGGGGTTGCTGTTGTTTTGTTTGCAGAACAGGTCACCTGTAGCTGCTGACTGATCCTAAGACATAAGTAATGGCTGGAAGCAACATCATAGGGTGGTGATCATTTTCGGGGCTCTTTATTCTGTTTGCTGTACTTGAAGTTTATATCCATTAATGACTGGAGAACCATTTTAAAAATCCAGAGAGCTGAGAAATATAAAGAAAAGAGTCACTTATCCTTCCATTTAAACATTTTCTGCTTCAAATTCATTAAACAAGATGTGGAAAGGACCCTTGAGCTCTTAGAGACCCTGCCTGGGCCAACACTGAATTGATCACCAAAGTAGTTTTATTGTTCCCGTGCTTGGGTTTTAAATACTCAAGCAATGGTGAGTTAGGAAATCATTTTTCGGTGCAGTCTGAAAGCTGCACTTGCATTCATTTGCTTTTTTCCCCCATTTTATTCCATTTATCTTCCTCTAGGGTATTTTGCATTGCATGATAATAAAAAAGCTCTCACTTTGAACTCAGCAGTGTTATATTTCAGAGTGGGAGAGGTTCTTTGGCGAGCAGCCTCTCACAAAGGTCATTAGACTATGAGTAGGCCTAAGCCCTATGTACTATCAGATGATGGGATTTTTATTCAGAAGCTACCTTGCACCTTATTTAGTTGCCAGAGCAACTGAATACAGCGAAGTGGGAAGAGTTCTGCACTTTCACCTGAATTTGGTTGTCTTGGAAACCAGACCCAAGAAGCCTAAGGCTCAAGCCTTGAACATATACCCACTTCGTGCTGCCTAGAAGCAAAACTAGGTTTCTACATTCTTCCCATCTACCCTTACAAGGCACATGGTGATTGTGAAAGAGAGCATGGCCTTCAATTCTTTGTGTTGTCTCAGGAATTAGGAAGGATTATATTCATTTATCCTTGTGTAAAGGCAACAAGTGTCTATTAATTGCCTGCTATTTACAGAGATGAATAAGATACGATTCCTGCCTTCTGAGTTTGTCTCAGCCTCCTGAGTATCTGGAGAGTTGGTCATCTAGGGCCACATTCATGATGTCTCCTAATGGTACCTTGGATGGCATGGAGCCCAAGGGTGGCCCTCTTAATGTAAACCCAGGCTGTGATGATATTTCTGGGGAAAGCTTCATGATTTTGAAAATAATCCTTGTTTGGTACAGAATCATTTTAATACTATTTACCTGCTGACATGTTTGATACCTTTTCTAAGTTGTGACAGAATCTAAATCTCTACCTTTCCTCTCTCATTCATCTCTAGACCTCCCTGGTGCCCCATCAAATCTGGTCATTTCTAACATTAGCCCTCGCTCAGCCACTCTTCAGTTCCGACCGGGCTACGATGGGAAGACATCCATCTCCAGATGGGTTGTTGAGGGTCAGGTATGTGTCTCGTGAAAGTGAGAGCTGGCGCTTTTGGAGAAAAATGTTAGGGCCTGTGCTTGAGGCATACAGACCAATCAACCACTGGAGAGGGCGTAGGGGTGAGCAGGGAAGAGGAGACCCAGAGACTGGAGACAGCTCCAATGCTGGGACAAGATATGGAAAGACTAGGGAAAAGTAGACATGCTCCTAGGCAAAAGGAAAAGGGGTCATAAAGGTTAAAATTCAAGTTGTAGCTCAAAATAGGTACCTAGCATTTGATAGCATAGTTGACTGGGTTTTTTCTAATTTCTTTTTTTAAATTTATTTTCTTACTATTAAAAAATTGTTTTCAGAAACAAGGTGTCCCTCTGTCACCTGGGCTAGAGTACAGTAGCATGGTCATAAGTTCTCTGTAACCTTGAACTCCTGAGCTCAAATGATCCTCCTATCTCAGCCTCCCAAGTATCTGGGGCTATAGGAGTAAGCCACCACATCATCTAATTTTTATATTTTTCTTTTTGTAGAGATCAGGGTCTCACTATGTTGCCCATCCTGGTCTTGAACTCCTAAGCTTGAGGGATCCTCTCCCTCAGCCTCCTAAAGTGTTAGGCTCAGGGGTGTGAACCACCATGCCCAGCCATTTTATAAAAATTCTATATCACCCTTAGCTATTAGGATTATTTGGAAGAACTTTTCTGTCTTAAAATTAACATTCATTCAACAATATTTTTAGAGAGATATTGTTCTATCTCTATTCTAGGCATGGGGAATATAACAGTCGACAAAAACACACAAAATTTCTACTGTAAAGGAGAAAAGTTCTCCCCTGGGAGGAAAGAAGAACCCACTGTTGGGAGAGGGACAGATCCCATCTCGGGGCAGAAAGGAGGCAGGTGGTGGGGGAGAGGCCTACAGGTGGGAGGCGATGGAGAAGCCTGGGAGAGCTGAGAGCCCAGCACACAGGCCTTGAGAGGGGAGACCACTGAAAGACTGGCTTCCTGTGTATAAGCAGCAGCCAGAAGGTCAGGGTCTGGGCAGGTCTGACGTGAAGACAATCACACTGACATTGATGAAAGCGACACAATCCACCAGCTCCATGTTCTAATAAAAGCAGGAGAAATAAGATAAAGAGCCAAATTATGAGCAGTAGTAAAGTTCCAAAATAGTTATTGTCTGTAGTAAAATCCTAGTGATTTTCATGACTGTACTTGTACTATATTGTAAGACAATTCTCTCCTGGAAATTGGTCATAAATTAGGGAACCAATCCTGTATACATCTTCAAAAGTTTCATTAAGTGAATGTTTCTGGAAATCTGTGTAGGATCCTGAAGGTGTGAGCTATCTAGACAGGAATAAAGCAGAAATGATTGTTTACTTAGAAAATACAGTGGTATATACCTCACATTGCTTAAAAAAACAAACCCCCAGGCAGTGAAGACCAAAATAATAAAAGCAAACTTTTTAAAACACTTTGGTGGAAATACAGGAGAAGAAGCATGATATCTCATGAAAACCATTTTAAAATCTTTTTCTTTTTGAGACAGAGTCTTACTATTTTGCCCTCGGTAGAGTAGTATGACATCACCCCTGACAGCAACCTCAAACTCTTGGGCTTAAGCAGTTCTCTTGCCTCAGCCTCCCAAGTAGCTGGGACTACAAGCACCCACCATGGTGCCTGGCTCTTTTTTTGTTGTTGGCATTGTGTTTAGCAGGCCCGGGCTGGGTTTGAACCCACCAGCCCCAGTGCATGTGGCTGGGGTGCCCTAACCACTGAGCGACGGGCATCAAGCCCAATTTTAAAATCTTAAAGTCTTAAAGTTCCCCATTCCATGAGGAAGCTCCTGGTTTGGTCTTGGTGTGTCTGACTGTGCCCCATGGCTGAGCACCATGATGGCAGAGGTGGCAGTGCTCACTGCCAGCAGTAGAAATGTGCTACTAGGCTAGGGTAGGTAGGGCACTGAAATAGAAATACCAGTGATGTCTTCCTGGCACAACGTGCTAGAGCTTTATTTTGTGCTTCAGAGCAGGCCTGGAAATGGGTCACACTTCCACGTTCTGCTGGGACTCCACTAGTCACAGCTTCAGTGTGGGAGAATCTGGGGAGTATGAGTTCTAGTTTGCTCAAGAAGAAATGACACAGCACAGTTTACCGCACCATACTGGCTTCATGCCTATGTCCCACAATCCACTTGATTATTTAATATATATGTATTTTTAATTTAAAAATTTGTAAATGTACCTGAAAGGAAAAAGAATAATATAATCATGCTCCATATACCCATCCTCCAGTTCAGTGATGTTCGAGACTTTGCCCTATGCCTCAATCCTCTTTTATTGTTGATGTATTCTGAGGCATATTTCAGAGCAGGTGTCTTTTCACCCCTGCATATTTCACATGCATGTCTAAAATAAAAGTATACGCACAAGTATGGATGAATTTCATAAACTTATGTTGAGGAAAAGAAGACAAACTCCTAATTTGAATATATACTGTATGCTTCCTTTTATATGAGGTTCTAAACCAGGAAAGTCTAATCTGTTAGGATGCTGGTTCCCGGGGGTCGGGGTGGGGGGACTTACGGTTCTCATTGACTGACTGGATAGGGTACAGCTGGAAGGAAGATTCTGGAATACCAGGATCCAGATTGTGTATGTGCTCATTTTGTGCATATGTATGTGGTCTGTGAAGTGGTATGTCTCACTTCAATGAAAACTTGACGTTAAAAAGACAAGATCCCAATGTGCAGAATGCCTTCATCCTGGTCCACGAATCTTACATTTGTTTGTGATATTTTGCCCATCAGAAATTTTTTTGTATTACTTTTCAACTAAAGATACTGCATTGAAATATGAAAAACAAACCCCCCTTTATATTAAAATATAGATATTTTCTCTCATAATGCATTGTTACCTGTGGTAAAATTAAGTAAAAAAAATCCCCAAATTTCCAAAAACACTTTTTTACTATGATTTGATGAAAGCAGTATCCACAGAAGGTTCACATTATGCATTTAATTATCATGTCTTTTAAATCTTTAAAAAATATTTTTTAACCACTTTACTGGGCTATAAATGACATACAATGAACTGCATGTATTTCAGTGGACTGTCTGGTAGTTTTGACCTAACTGTACCTACTCGTGTACCTGGGAAGGCATCGCCACAATCTAAATAATGAGCATATCCATCTACCCAGAAAGTGCACTGTACCCCTTGGCATCCCTCCCGCCAGACCTGCTCATCCCCAAGCACCCTTCCTCTACTTTGTGTTGCTGTACGTGAAATCTCTGTTAATCGAGAGGAGCACCCCCAGCCCTACCCCTCCCCTTCCCCCCATGCCATTACCTTGTGGACAAAACCAACCACCTGTCCCATGGAACATCGCTCTGGAGATGTACCTGTTCACTTTCCTGTGGCATCACCTGACTTGTTCCTCTACCCCACATGTCCTGCAAACTGGAAGATCATTGCCAAGGCTATTAGGTTTCATTCCTCACCTCCACCCTCCCTCCCTTCCTTCTTTCTTCTTTCTTCTTCCTTCCTTCATTCCAGGAGCTTCCTCGGTAGTGCTGCACACTCATAGTTGCCACACTCTTAGGGATGCTGACTTGAACAGCAGGTTGTAACAGCACATTTCCTGCATTCTCAATTCCCTCATCAGCTTTTTATCTAATGGTCTCATCTATCCATAATCTTTGCCTGAATTAATTATTTTCTTAGGATATTCAAAATGTTAATTTTATCAATCTTTCCTTATTTCTTAGCTGGAACTCTGAACTGAAGCACTTCCTCTCAGTTAGAGAGTTAGACTGTCTAGTTATCCTAAGATACAGGAAGGCAGAATAAATGCTTAATTCTTTCCCTTTAATTGCCAATTTTCAGAGTAAGGACTTGGTTCCCTAGTTACTTCCAATGTTAAGCACATTTTTCTTTCTGTCTTTCTTTTCTTACCCTATCTCTTTCCCTGCGTATCTATGAAGGCATAGATGTTCATACATTCAGTATGTTTTGATCACCTGTAGCCATTATTCTTTTGGATAGGCCCATATCAGCCTATCTTTGGCCTGGACAACATTTCATGTTCTGGGCCTTTTGGCATGCGGACTCGGTCTTTGATGACTTATTTGTTTTCTAATACAGTAGAATGTCCTAGAATCATATTGTGCCTTCCTGCCCCATGCTCATTTCAAGCGGTTTCTACACGAATTTTTGGTTCCAAATGGTGTCAAATGGTGTTTAAAAACCTTTACCTGGGCACTGGGGTGGGTGAGCACTCATTGTTACCAACTCATTTTTGCTTCTGGACCTTCCCAGTGAACAGAAAAAGGAAATACATGTTTTTTAAAAAACATCCTGACTTCATGCTGCTATTTCCAATTCAAATGTAATATTACTAACCTTGAATTCAGATTTTAAATGTTTTTCCCTTATACTAACATTTTGCTTTTTAGAAATAATTGTTTTCTTCATCCAATTATTGTATTGAGTTAAAATAGCAATTTCTGTGTTATGGCCAGAAATAAGATAACCGAATGAAATTTGAGTGTTTTTCTTAGAATATATTACACCATGGATATGTAGTCAAAATATCAAGTTTTAATGTCACGTAATTCTTTTTCTCTCTGTAGTTATGTCACCAACTTGGTACAGAGTTAAGTTCATTTATTACAGGATTTTTATTTTGTTTTGTTTTGTTTTGCTTCAATTTTTAGCAGTGGTTTTCTTTTAAAATCATTTTATTTTTTAAAAATTATTGAAACAGTCTAAATTTATCTTTGAGTATGTAACTCACTGATATGATCTGAAAGTTAAAATAATAAAAATATTATATTCAGAGAAGTTTATGTTCATCTTTGTCTTCTTTTCCCGGCTGCTGCTCAATCCCACAGATAAACATATTTATTGGGTTTATGGTTCATTCTTTTTTTTTTCAACATGTGCAAATGTACACATTTGCATCCCCCACTTCCTGACACAGAGCCTTGCTGTCTTACCTGATGATGTGCTCTGCCAGTCCCTGTGTGTCTGTGTGGAGAGCATCCTCATTTCTCTTCATGCTTGTACAGGCCTCCCTAACATGCAGGAGCCAGAGCTTGATTATTGATGAATGATTGGAACATGTATTAGTTTTATATCACTGCTATAACAAATCAAAAACTCAGCGGCTTACAGTTCTGTAGGTCAGACTTCCAGCATGAGTTTCACAGGCTAAAATCAAAGAGTCCTTTGCAAGTCCTTCTGGAGGCTTTCAGGAAGGACTTGCTTTCAAGCTCGTTCAGATTGTTGGCAGAATTCAGTTCCTTGTAGCTGTAGGACTGAGGTCCCATTTCCGTTCTGACTCTCAGCCATAGTCATTTCCAGTTTTAAAAGCTACCATGTTTTGTGGTTCAAGCCCCTTCCTCCATCTTTAGAGTCACCCACATCAGGGTGAGTCCTTCTTGACTTTTAACTTTCTCCTTCTTCCATCTCATTTGTCTGGCCCACTCATATGCCTCTCTTTTCTACTGTTGATGACTCATGATTACATTGGACCCATCTGAGTAAGCTCCACTTTTAACCTTAGTTACATCTGCACAGTCTCTCCTGCCATGTAAGGTAACATACTCGCAGGTTCTGGGAATTAGGGTGTGACTATCTTTGGGTGAGAGCCATTATCCTGCCTAAAGGTTTTTTTCAGACTTTTGCATAATCATTTTATCTTTTTGACACTGTGTATCTTTAGGGTAGATTCCTAGGAGTAATGTTGCTGGATCAAACAAGGAATGCCCGTAACAAACTTTTTGGACACTGCCAAATCCTTCTACTACAAGTTGTAACCTTTTGCATTCCCATCGGAAATAAGCTTACATTTTTGCCATGCAAAAAAAGATTGAAGTCTATGTTATAAATCTTTTTTTGCATGCTTTTGGATTTTGAATCATAGGTAGACAAGTTTTCCTCATTTTCAGGTTATAAAGGAATTCACCCAATTTTCTGCTACCACTTGTATGATTTCATTTTTATATTTAGAACTCCAAGCATTTGGAACTTGTCCTTATATATGGAGTGAGATATGACTCCACTTTTTAACTTTACAAATAGCTGTGTAACTGTTCTCATGTCATTTATTAAAAAGTCCACTTTGTTTCTCTTCCTGATGTGTAACATTAAATTCTCATATGCACTTGGGTCTTCTTCTGTACTTTTTATTCTATTCTATTAGTCTGGCTAGTCAGGTACTATTTCCATATTGTTTAATTATAGAGGCTTTAATATGTTTTCAAATCTGGTAAGGTCTCTCATAACACCCACCAGTACATATGTGCACACACACACAGGGAGAGAGCTTGACACTTAACTTTTTTAGGGTTTTCCTGTCTACTCTTGCTGGTATCTTATGACATTGACTCTTTCTATCCAGGAACACGATCCATTTGTTGAAATCAACTTTTGTCAATTACTTTCTTCTTGGCAAAACTCTAACCTATCCCTTCCTGCCTTCATCCTGCTCTGAAAGGCAAGAAAACTATAAGTGACCATCGTGCCTCAGAAGTTGTAATACTGTGAATGTGAGTTTGGCACCAGATGCACCTGGCTCCCCCTTTTTCGGCACCTCTGTTTCCTCGCTCTGTGATGGTTTTCAACTTCTTTGTTGAAGCCTTAAGCTCCTCATCTGTATCATGGGGTCAGTGGTACTATCTGCAAGGATTGCAGTGAGGATTAATTAATGTATGCATATTTTAATGACATTCTCTGCCTTCATTGCTGGCATAAAGGAATGCTATTGATTTTTCTTTCTTTTAGAGACAGAGTCTTGCTCGTTTCCTGGACTAGTATGCAGTGACATCATCATAGCTCACCACAACCTCCAACTCCAGGCTTGAGTAATTCTCCCATCTCACTCTCTGAAGTAGCTGGGACTATAGGTGTTTGCCACCATGCTCAGCTAACTTTGGTTTAAGAAATGGAGTCTGGGCTCGGCACCTATGGCTCAACGGGCTAAGGCACCAGCCACGTACACCTGAGCTGGCAGGTTTGAATCCAGCCCCGGCCCGCCAAACAACAATGATGGCTGCAACAACAAAAAAAATGGCCGAATGTTGTGGTGGGCGTCCCAGCTACTTAGGAGGCGGAGACTCGCTTGAGCCCAGGAGGTGGAGGTTGCTGTGAGCTGAAATGCCATAGCACTCTATCCAGGGTGACAGCTTGAGGCTCTGTCAGAAAGGAAGGAAGGAAGGGAGGGAGGGAGGGAGGGAGGGAGGGAGGGAGGGAGGGGAGGGGAGGAGGGGAGGGGAGGAGGGGAGGGGGAAGGAAGGAAGGGAAAAGGAAGGGAAGGAAAGAAGGAAGGAAGGAAGGGAGGAAGGAAGGAAGGGTGGGGAGAGAGAAAGAGAGAGAGAGAGGAAGGAAGGGAAGGAAGAGGAAGGGGGAGAGAGAAAGAGAGAGAGAGAGAGAGGAAGGAAGAGAAGGAAGGAAGAAAGAGAGAGAAAGAGAGAGAGAGAGAGTCTGGCAGTATTACTCAGGCTGGTCTTGAACTCCTGGCCTCATATGATCCTCCTGTAGGCATAAGCCACTGCACCTGACCCAGTTGGTTTTTGAATTATTTTTATTTATTTAATAAACTTTCTGTATTCTAAGTTATTTCATAAATATGAACATGTTTTGTGGTATTTGGTTTTCCATTCCCTGAGTTACTTCACTTAGAATAATGGCCTCCAGTTCCATCCAAATTGCTGCAAAAGACATTATCTTTTTTCCATTTGTGTCATTCTGCATTTATTATTATTTCAGATATTATTAACAAATTAAACAGTGGAAAACTGCTAGTTAATGAAAAATTAAGAATAGAGAAATGGAGCCAACTGATTGGTTAAACCTGATTATTTGTACTTTATCTTGTTATAAAAGTTAGGATAACATATGTCTGAGGTAATGTCATTCCCATAAGAGACTTTCCTACTGAGGTGCTTCTGTTGAAAATGCCCTACTAATACCTATCAAAATCCTACTTTTTCATCTTTATTCTTGTTTTTAATCATTTCTTGCTTTGTATGATCAACTAATGTTAGTTGACCATACAAAGTATGTAACAAGTATGTTTGTGTAAGTTGTTTCCATTTCTAACTTTTTTTAGAGCAGCCCTCCTCTCTTAGCCCTCCAGGGAAATAATGATGTATTTAACATTTAGTATAACTTAGTATATACTTAGTATATACTTATTGATGAAAGGACAAAACCAGTTACCACAAAAGCTTCTTTACAAAAGCCTGATGTGAAAATTGATGATTCAAAAAGGGAAGGGTATCTGAGGAAAATAAAATCTTGTTTATAATTTAAAATATATATATATATAAACATGTTTACTCCTCACAATGATTCTCTAGCTGAGGTTACTAGCCTGATGCACAGATAAGATGTAAGGGGTGAAGTTACTTGCTGGAGTCACACAGCCAGACCCTGGAGTCTAAACCTGAGCCCTGACAGTCTGCACTGCCCTGCCTTGTGTATTGGTATTATAGTCAAAAACTTTGGGAATTCTCTTTTCAGTCTATTAGTTGTATTATCATTTGCTGTAAAGAATTCACGTTATCTGTTTGTAGTGATAGTTGTGTTTCTTCTTTTGGGGTTTTGTATCCTTTTTGTTCTTTTCTTTTTTGTGTCTTTTTATTTTTTTGAGAAATGTTTATTTCCAAATACTGCGTACACGGGGAGAATCACAAGAGTGATTACCCTTGTGTCTTTTTTCTTTCTATTTTGTAATCTTACTGGGAAGACTAGTACCTCCTGTGTTGTTTGAATTGAAGCAGTGATAGAAGCCAAAGTGTGTTTTATTACTAACTTTAAAAGAATTCTTTTAAGGTTTTATCATCAAATATGACATTTACAACATTTATAATAGGATATACATATATATATATTTAGAGAGAGAGAGAGAGAGCGCTAGCCTGTATTGGGTTAAAATGATTCTTTTCTTTTCCTGGTTTGCTAGGAGTTCTTTTGTTTTCCTTTGTTGTTTGTTTGCTTTTTAAAAAATCATAACAAATTTAATCAAAAAAAATTTTTTAGCCATTGAGTCGTTTGTATGGATTTTTTAGTTTCATCTGCAGATAAGATGATTTAGGTTGCTATTCTAATTTTTTGCCATTCCAGTGCTCCTGAGACAAACACAATTTGATCATGATGTTAATTTTGTTTGGTTTAGTTTTGGGTTAAGATTTTTGTATCCATATTTATACATGAACTTGGATTTTTCTGATTGTTGGTTTGGCTTGATTTTTAAGATCAATTGTTTATTTTCTCACCAGTTTTCATAAACAAAGACCTAATTGCCTTTTGCATTTCTTAGCCCTCAGGCAGGGCTGCTGCCACCTGACCTAGGTTGCCATAGTCCAGGAACTCCTGGGCATCTTCCAAGTGCTCAGAGCTTCTCAGTTCTGGATGCACATTGTGGGTGGGGAGATTTTAAAACACAACAATGACCAGACCCTATCAGAACCTCTAGGTGGAGTCTGGGGCATTACTATGTTTATATAACTTGGGGACAGAGTGGATTAATTGTCTGCCATTTTTGTTGTGAGTCTGTTTTAATTAGCCAGCCTCTCTCTGCAGTGGCTCTCCTCTAGAGGTGTAAAGATTTTAGTTCTGCAGGAAGAATAACCTGGGCAAGCCTGGGGCCTTCCTAGTGGTATGCATGCCCCTTCCCCAGGCTTGCACAGGGTCACATGCCCCAGTCTGTCTCTGGGTGCTCAGAGAAATGGCCCCATGGCACAAAGCCCACAAGCTGACCTAGGACCCTATGTGTGTGTCTCCTGGGCTGCTTTACTCTCAGGGTAACTCAAGTCAGCCTATAGCCATTTGTTTAACATTTTACCTGGAGTTTTCAATTTCCTTGAAGCTAAATCTTTACCTTTACTTTGAAAGTATTATAGAAACTACAGAAAAGTTGTAAGAATCCTACAGAGAGCTGCCCTTCACCCAAAGGTCCCATCCAAGTTTTGCCAATTTTCCCAAAATGTTCTCAGCAGCTGAAGTATCCAAACTGGGACATGGGCTGCATCCAGTTGTCACATCTTCCTGGTGTCCTCCAGTCTCAAGTCTTTCTTGACTTTTGAGACTTTGACAGTTCTTATAATTACAGTCCAGTCATTTCTTAGACTATCCCTCCATTTAGATTTCTCAGATGTTTCTTCACAATTAGTCCTAGATAACGCATTTTTGGTCAGAATATTGGGGAAATGATGCTGCGTTCCTCCCACCGTACCTTGTTGGGTTTGCTCTGATATTGATATGTCCCATTATTGATGGAGTTAATTTTGTTCACTTGATGAAGATAGTGTTTGCCAGGTTTCTCCATTATAACGTTATTCTCCCCCCTTTGCAAATAATAAGGATTTTGTGGACATACTTTGAAATTATGTAGAAGCCTCATTTCCCTTTCCTCTTTTATACACCAGTTTTGTCATGAGGTAATGATATTTGTCATGAAGGATGGATATTTCTTGCCTAAATTAATTAGCACTATAATGGCACTATCAATGTTTTAATCCAATCATTTTTCTACATTTATTGGGTAGCCTTTACTGTTCCTTTTTGTTGAGGTGACAGAGTCTCACTCTGTCACCCTCAATAGAGAGCTATGGCATCACAGCTCACAGCAACCTCCAATTCTTGAGCTCCAGCAATTCTTTTGCCTCAGCCTCCCAAGTAGCTGGGACTACAGGCGCCTGCCACAACACCCGGCTATTTTTAGAGATGAGGTCCTGCTATTGCTCAGACTTGTCTCAAACTCCTGAGCTCAGGCAATCCACCTGTCTCGGCCCCCAATCCACCCATCTCTTACAGTAAAAGGCCTCCTCGATGCCTGGCCTGGATGCCCTTTTACTGTAAGAGAGAGCCTTCTCTTCTCCTCTATTTATTCATTTATTTATATCAATATGGACTCTTAACTTCCTATTTTATTTGACAGATTTTAATTCATTGCTGTAATTATTTATTTTGCTTCTCAAACTTCCCTGCATTTGCCAAAGGGGAGGCCCTTTCATCTGGATTCTGTGTTCTTTTAACATAATCACATCATTCTTTGAGCACTTCCTTACTTGATGACACAAGATATTCTCAGCTCATTTTGTTCTTTCTCTCTTCTTCCCCAGCCATTCCTCCAAGGAACCGCTGGTCATTTAAGTGGAGAGTGGTATTTAGAGACTAAGATCTGGGGAGTAGGTGTGGTCATTGCTACCGAGGTGTCACTGCTCCCAGGCCTTTCCACTATACAGAGATAGGAAATGCATGTGCACCTGAGCCCATGTGTCTATAGCTAGATCAACTTCCAGATGGATCTACATGTTCTGAACAGCATTATTTCACACAGTCACCTCCAAATACAATTCAAAACCTTCAGTTTATCTGAGCTGCCTTCTTTCCACATTTAAGTTAGCCCTTCTCTGGCTCCCAATATCCTTAGTAGTTTACTTATTTGCTGACTTCCCCTCTGTGAGGCCCATATCTTGACTGGCATGGGCTGCTACTTTTCTTGGACATATTTGCAAAGGTCCTGACCCCACACTGGACTACCTCACACCCTGCTCCAGGAGGGAAGGATGAAGACTTTCCTTACATTTTTTACATGAAAACTGAAGTTATCAAAGTATAAAGTTAATCTTCATTTCTACCTTTCTTCCATGGTTCAGAATTCTAAAGTTCTAAAATTTCAATCAAGTCTTACTTGTTATATGTCCAGTATTTCAGTTCTTTTTTTTTTTTTTTTTTCATCGAACTGTTTAATAGCCTTCTTGGCATTTTCTTAATCACTATATGTAGATATTGGTATTCTGCATTTAATAAGTTTTACCTGTATCCTTCTAAAATGCACTGTAGGTGTGATCCCACCAATCACCCTCCCTTTACCCATCATCCTCCCTCCCCTCCCCTCCCTTGCCCTTTTCCTCATATTCTTGTGCTATACTTGGGTTTTAGCCTTCATATGAAACCTATAAATTAGCTTCATATTAGGGCTGAGTACATTGGATACTTTTTCTTCCATTCTTCAGATACTTTGTTAAAAAGAATATGTTCCAGCTCCATCCATGTAAACATGAAAGAGGTAAAGTCTCC
>CAUYON010110611.1:0-52053 GCA_963573935.1 Arctocebus calabarensis | reverse complement strand
AGCTCTTGGGCTTAAGCGATTCTCTTGCCTCAGCCTCCCGAGTAGCTGGGACTACAGGCGCCCGCCACAGCGCCCGACTATTTTTTTGTTTTTGCAGTTCGGCCGAGGCCGGGCTTGAACCCGCCACCTTCGGTATATGGGACCGGTGTCCTATCAATATTATATTTTTTAATGTTGGAATTCAGTTCTTAAAGACCCTTGTAAAAACAAAACAATAAAAATAGCTGAAAAGGGAAGGCAGAGCAAATTTTTAATCAGAGAAAAGAAAGGAAATGAAAATGAGGGTTTATTACTTCTCAGCTTCTTTCTTGGTCTCGTTCTTCACTGAAAGAGCTTCTAGCTTTTCAGCTACTTTTTCAGCATGAGTGCTCTTTGCTTGATCCTGCTTTCTTTTCTCTCTCTTTGATCTATTTCCTGCCTTCTTCAAACTGTTTTGAATTTCTGTTCATTCTCAGCATTTAGGAAGTGGATGGCCAACAGCTCCACTTGGAACCCTGGTCTTCCAAATCAGCAGAGGTGTTCCGGACCCAGTTGTGGCGGGTCATACATCCTCGTGTGATGTAGTGGTTGGTGCAGCTCTTCAGGGTCTGGTCCCTCCTCATGAGGAGGCGGATGGTCCCTTTCTCCTTGTCTTCAGGAGCTTGATGTCAGCAGTGCCTGGTTCCTTCCATTCTGGAAGATCGTTCTTGGGAGCAAATTGGAATAGCTTTGCACGCATTTCATAAAGCTCCTCTTCATCTTCTCCAGCATTTTAATTTCTTCCTTAGGAAGAAAAATTATTGGTTCAAACTTGTGAGTCATGGTTGGACTCACCTGCGTTCTTAGTGTCCTTGGTGGCCACTATGGGGGCACGGCCTGTAAGTCTGAAATGTTTAGTCTATATCAGTTTGATTCTGAATTTATAGACTTGTTTAAATGAATATTTTTTATGAAGTACATAATACATCATAACGGAGTTACAGGTAGTAACTCAATACTGCGTACTATATTCACAACTATTATGTCTTCAACCTTTATTTTTAAAACATCACTATACTAGTTTAAATACGTAGATCTGGCTGATTTTACTTTTATGTTAGATTTATGTATCAGGATTAATATTTAGCTTTAATAAAAGGAAGTTACATTTTAATTCCATCATATTCTACTTCAAATCTTTTACCACTTACCAAAAATAACTATTTATAAAACTTATATTTTTCTAATATTATACAGACTGTGTATCTACAATTTATTGTGTTAAACTCTCAAAAATTAGAATAGCTGATGAGGGTACTATATAAAACTAATTGGTATATTACACACTAAATTTAAGTATAGTTCTATACAGTATGATAGTATACATATATATTACAAGAGACAATATTTTATTTTATTTTTTTGAGACAGAGCCTCAAGCTATCACCCTGGATAGAGTGCTGTCGCATTACAGTTCACAGCAACCTCCAATTCCTGGGCTCAAGAGAGTCTCCTGCCTCTGCCTCCCAAGTAGCTGGGACTACAGGTGCCCGCCACAATGTCTGGCTGTTTTCTGGTTGCAGCCACCATTGTTGTTTGGGTGCGGGTCCAGGCTGGATTCGAACCCGCCAGCTCAGGTGTATGTGGCTGGCACCTTAGTCCATTGAGCCACAGGCACCGAGCCTAAAGTAGTATTTTAAAAATATATGTTTCATGAGGAAAAAAAAAAAGCCCAGCATTACCAAATGTAGTGGCTTGGGCACCAACTACTTTTCTTTTACCATCATTAACAGTTTCACCAAAGAGTCTCACTATATTGCCCTTGGTTGAGTGCTGTGACATCACAGCTCACAGCAACTCCCAAATTCTTGGGCTTAAGTGATTATCTTGCCTCAGCCTCCTGAGTAGCTGGGACTACAGTCCTCTGCCATAACACCCAGCTATTTTTTTAGAGATGGGTTCTGGCTATGGCTCAGGCTGGTCTCAAACCTTAGGCTATCCACCCACCTCAGCCTTCTAAGTGCTGGGATTATAGGCATAAGCCACCATGCCCAGCCCAAGATTACTCTGTTCTGAAACTATAAAGCTCATTTTATTTTCCATACCATTGATCTAAAAACAAGTATCAGGATCTCCTATTTGCCCATAAAGCAGCCATACTTAGGACTGAAAGTAAAGCCTTAGTTTCCATATTGAAGAGAGGAAGTCCTTTTGTATTCACTCCTACATATCCCAGATGACTTTATAATATTTAACTTTTTCAAAGCAAGTTTTTGATTTAATGATACAGTAATATAATTGACATGTAAAACTTCACCATGCCTGGCGGGTTCAAACCCGGCCTCGGCCAAACTGCAAAACAGAAAAAATAGCTGGGCGTTGTGGCAGGCACCTGTAGTCCCAGCTACTTGGGAGGCTGAGGCAAGAGAATCACCTAAGCCAGGAGTTGAAGGTTGCTGTGAGCTGTGTGATACCATGAAAATGAGACTCTGTCTCTACAAAAAAAAAAGAAATTTACCATGCCTTTTCCAAATAGGTTGGTTAAATGTAAAATTCTAATTACCTGATTTTTTTGTTGTTGGAGACAGTCTCACTATGTCACCCTTGGTAGAGTACTGTGGCGTCACAGCTCACAGCAACCTCACAATTGGTCTAAATCGATTTTCTTGCCTCAGGCTCCCAAGTAGCTGGGACCACAGGCACCTGCCACAATGCCCGGTTATTTTGTTGTTGTTGTTGTTGTTTGGCAGGCCTGGACTGGGTTCAAACCCATCAGCCCTGGTGTATATGGCCAGTGCCCTAGTTGCTGAGCCACAGGTGCTGAGCCTGGTTACCTGATTTCTTTTTTTTTTTTATTGTTAGGGATTAGCCGGGCATTGTGATGGGCACCTATAGTCTCAGCTATTCAGGAGGCTGAGGCAAGAGGATCGCTTGAGCCCAAGAGTCTAAGGTTGCTGTAAGCTGTGATGCCGTACTCGACACAGGGCTACTGAGTGAGACTGTCTTCAAAACAGAACAAAACCTCTAAAACAGGCCAGGTGTGGTGGCTCATGCCTGTAACCCCAGCACTCTGGAGGCTGAGGCAAGTGGATCCCTTGAGCTCTGGAGTTAAGACCGTCCTCAGTAAGGGCAAGACCCCTATCTCTAAAAATAGCTAGGCATTGTGATGGGTTCCTGTAGTCCCAGCCACTTAGGAGGTTGCGACAAGAGAATTGCTTAAGCCCAAGAGTTTGAGGTTACTGTGAGCTATGGCGCCATTGCACTCTACCAAGGGTGACACAGTGAAACTCTGTCTCAAAATAAAAAAAATCTAAAATACCTGTCAATTAAATTTGAAACACTACAACTTCTTAAAATCTGGAGTTTGGTGTCAGCAAAGTCTGAGTATATATATTTCTTAGTCTAAAAACGAAGAAAACACAAAAAAATAGAATATTCTATATTATTTTATTTATTTTTTCTGAGACAGAGCCTCAAGCTGTTGCCCTGGGTAGAGTGCTGTGGCATCACAGCTCACAGCAACCTCCAATTCCTGGGCTCGAGCGAGTCTCTTGCCTCTGCCTCCCAAGTAGCTGGGACTACAGGCGCTCACCACAACGCCCGGCCATATTTTTTTTTTTGGTTGCAGCCACCATTGTTGTTTGGTGGGCCGGGCTGGATTCGAGCCCGCCAGCTCAGGTGTACGTGGCTGGTGCTTTAGCCCGTTGAGCCACAGGCACTGAGCCAGAATATTCTATATTATTAACCTTGAACAAAACTTAAGATGACGTTAGTCCTAGCCAACTGATAATAAACCTGCTTTAAGGGGTTGCATTTTAATGTTTGCAATTTGACAGGTACTGGTTATTTGCAGTTTCATTTTAGTTCAGCTTGAGCCCTGCCAATGACATCTAGGTCCATTCCTAGGTGCTAGAGAGACAGAAAAACATTAACTTAAAATTTTGAGAGAGATTAACATTTTACAGTAATTTTATTCAATCAAAGAGCAGATTTATGTGAATGACGCAAACATTAATGTATTTTTAAACATCGTCATAATTGGCAGTGACTTTAAATGCATAGCTGGACTGAGTTTCCAGGCTCTCTGATTAGATAATTTGCAACTTCTGTAAGAGGTGGAGCTGTTAAAGTTATGCAATTTTTTTTTTTTTAATCTACAGTATTTTAAGATGTGTCTCACCATACGTGAATTAGATCCAGTTGGTGGTTTTGACATTGTTTAGTTTCATAACTGTTACGATTGAATTTCTAGGCTGCCAAAAAGGTAGACCAAGAAACAGTATTTTTCATATTGCTTTTATATTCATGTAAATTTTTAGTCATGCATTTTATGTATTGAAAGTGTTCCTAAGTCCCACAATACCTAAAATTTTAAAGGTAGGGAGGTAACTTTTTAAATGATGTCCAACAGATAAATCTATAAGGAAGAGATTTAGAATATCAAAGGCTTGGCTTGGTGCCTGTGGCTCAACGGGCTGAGGCGCCAGCCACGTACACCTCAGCTGGCGAGTTCAAATCCAGCCATCCAGCCTGGGCCCACCAAACAACAATGACGGCCGCAACTAAAAAATGGCCGGGCGTTGTGGTGGGTGCCTATAATCCCAGCTACTTGGGAGGCAGAGGCAGGAGACTTGCTTGAGCCCAGGAATTGGAGGTTGCTGTGAGCTGTGATGCCACAGCACTCTATCCAGGGCGACAGCTTGAGGCTTTGTCTCAAAAAAAAAAAAAGGAATATCAAAGGCTTATAACTGATCCTGTATTCTTGAATTTAAGATTTAAGGTTTAATTGTCAGAGTAGGATTCAATATAAGTAATACCTGTAAGTAGGCTTAAATATGTATATGATGCAGAACCTCTTAGGAAAAAAATAAAAATTTTGACCCTGGTCCTACTCTAGCCCTAGGAAAGCTTGTGTAAAAATAAAAATGACCTATATGTGAACAGATGGCTGGGTGGTATGGGGTGTGTTGGAGTCCTGTTGTGCTGTCCCCCACAATGGACAGTCTGTCCTAATAGCTTATGTTTACACAAATCAGTCTTTAAGCAATTAAGTGTTGGGCTTTTTAACATATTTTTAAAGCTCAGGCATTTCCAAAACACTTATTTCAACATTTTTACAAGGTGTTAAAGTCCAGCCCACTAAATTTTAATACCCTATACAGATTGTTAATGACAGATTTAGTTTATGATGGTTTTCCTAATTATAAAACTTTCAAAAGAGCTAGGGCATTTTGTAGGGAGGAAAGGACCGTTTTAAAGTTTTGGTGTCTGTGTTACAGAAGAAGTGTGAAGGGCAGGTAGATGTGCTTGGGTATTTGTGAGGGTGAATGTTGTGCAAAGGTGAGAACCACTTATTTGTACCTTTGGGGCTTGGTACCCACCTCCATATTTCTTGGCTTATGTTAAACTTTTTGACTAATTACATCAATATCAGGAAACCAAGAGTTTTTTCCTTTGAGAAACTTGTATCCTCTATGGCCTTGGAGATGTGTGTTAAAGTCATATGAAGTATGCTTTTGCATATAGTTACATTGATTATAAGCATGTTAGCACAACCTAGTTTGTTATCATAAGGGACACAGTTTTAAACATATCACTTTTAAAATTGAATTTGACCCATATATAATTTTTCTTGACTATGCAGGTGGAGAGTTAGAGCCGTTGAATGAATTTTCCAGCAACTAGGTCTCTTGAATTTGTTATGTAGATTGTTACCATTATTGCTACTAGAAATTGGTCAACATTTCTCGGTAATTGGAAGGGTGACATACTTAAATGTTAAAGGAAGAAGAACTCTGCAACAAGGTTGTTGTTATAAAGCTTATTTAACTAAAAGATGAATGCCTAATGTTTTTAAGATTATCCATCTTGTTAGTCTAAAGACTATTGTAAGTACATAGGGTCCTTGAAATGACTTCCCAGTAGAAAGGAACTTTTTTGTTTTTTTTTTTGAGACAGAATCTCACTCTTGATAAGGCTAGAGTGCCATGGCATCAGTGTAGCAACCTCAAACTCTTGGGCTCAAGTGATCCTCTTGCCTCAACCTCTGGAGTATCTGTGACTACAGGTACCTACCATAACACCCTGCTAGTTTTTCTATTTAGTACACATGGGATCTTGCTCTTGCTTAGACTGGTCTCAAATTCCTATGCTCAGACAATCCGCCCACCTGGAATTACAGGTGTGAGCCACTGGCCCAGCCAGAAGAGACATTCTGGAAATGTCATATACTTTGCATCTTTTATTGTCAGTAGTTATTTGTTTTAATCATATTTCATCTTAGATGATGGGTGAGGCTGGACGTTTTCCTTGAAATGTTCTAGTACTCTGTGTTGATAAGACCTCCTTTAGTCACCTTTATAAAATGTGAATACAAATGAGATAATGTCTAGTGTTTCCTCCAGGAGATTGAGATTTCTTAAAGTCTGTGTAAGTGATTTTTTTATTTATATAGAAGTTAGATAGTAGGCATCTAAAAAAAAAAGTAGAAGTGGCATAGAAGTAGGAAGTTTTAAGTTTGAATTTGGCTTTTCATTCACTTGTTTTTTAGACCTTGGTTAAAATAAGCCCTTGAGGCTGTTTTCGTCTTTTTTTGAGACAGAGTTTCACTTGAGTTCACTGGAGTGCCACAGTGTCACAGCTCACAGCAGTCTCAAACTCTCGGGCTTAAGCGATTCTCTTGCCTCAGCCTCCCAAGTAGATGGGACTACAGGTCCTCACCACAATGCTGGGCTAATTTTAGAGATGAGTTTTGCTCTGGCTCAGGCTGGTCTTGAACCTGTGAGCTCAGGCAATCCACCTGCCTCGGCCTCCCAGGGTGCTAGGATTAGCACAGATTTTCTTAACCTGTCCCGTGAAAGGCTTAATAATTATTCTCATTTGGTTATAAGGGTTCAATGAAAATGTATTTCAAGTACTTGGTACAGTTTTGCCCACTAAGTCACTGAGTAAATGGTTTCTCATTATTTTTGGCGTCAATGTTAATGAAACTTTAAAATTTATTGTTCAGTTGTAGTGGCAGAAATAATATGGATGTTGCTGAATTTAGTCCTGGTAGCTAGACGATGGAACTTCTCATATACAGCATCTTTTTGTTTATGTCAGAATTGGTATAGAGATGTGAATTGGGCAAAATTGTCCTAATTAACAAGGGAACAGTATAGATAGTTTCAGCAATACACATACATTAAGTTATAGAACAAGATTTGTGTGACTGTCTTACATTTGAAATATAGAATAGTTGTTGCAGCAAAATGGATCTAAATGTACTATCTTTCCTAGGCAAGGGAAAGGAGATTGAATACTGGGTAATGAAGCCATCGTAGGAGCTTTTAGTTTTTCTGTAGTAGGGGAAATGGTAACGTGATGGAAGGTTTTGTAGTGAAAAGTACTTAAGACCTTTTTGCTACCAATAAACTTAAACCATATTTTTTTTCTAAAACTTTCTTCCTTGTGATACTATTAAGCTGGAGTTTGATTTTAATTGAATTTAACATGTGTAAGGATAGTGACTTCCAGATTTTTTTTTTAAGAGAATGGGAAGACGGTGGAGATTTCAAGAGTACTGCAGTAGAGTTAATGCATGCGTACAATAAATTTTCCTGTACCAGTCACTAGCTTCAAGAACCATTAATTGAGGCCAGCTTTGTTTCACCTCTGTGCCTCACCTCCCCCAGTTACTTTGAAACAAATTCAAGAAGTAAGCATATTGTATCTCTGAATTCTTCAGTATGTATCTTTAAAAGATAAGGGCTTGTAAAAAACACAGGCAGTACCATTATCACATATTAAAAATGTAGCACTAACTCATTGATATCAAATATTCCAGTTTTTCTTGATTGTCTAATTGTGTTCTTTTCCAGAATATTTGAATTTAAAAATTCAAATTTAAACAAATTTAAATTCACTAGTCTTACACAGTGACTAGTTGATATGTCTTAAGTTTGTCTTTCTTTCTTTCTTTCTCTCTTTCTCTCTCTCTCTCTCTCTCTCTCTCTCTCTCTCTTTCTTTCTTTCTTTCTTTCTTTCTTGAGATAGTGCCTCAAGCTGTCACCCTGGATAGAGTGCTATGGCATCACAGCTCACAGCAACCTCAAATTCCTGGGCTCAAGTGAGACCCTTGCCTCTGCATCCCAAGTAACTGGGACTACAGGCGCCCGCCACAACGCCTGGTCATTTTTTGGTTGCAGCTGTCGTTGTTGTTTGGCGGCCCGGGCTGGATTCGAACCCGCCAGCTTAGGTGTACATGGCTGGCGCCTTATCCCGTTGAGCCATAGGCGCTGAGCCAAGTTTGTTTTTCTTAATGTCATCCTTCCTTCCAGTCTCCATTCCTTTTTTTTTTTTTTTTTTGGTAGAGACAGAGTATCACTTCATCGCCCTGGGTAGAGTGCTATGTCATCACAGCTCACAGCAACCTCCAACTACTCCTGGGCTTAGGTGATTCTCTTGCCCCAGCCTCCCGAGTAGCTGGGACTACAGGCGCCTGCCACAACAATGCCCTGCTCTTTTTTTGTTTTTGCAGTTCTGCTGGGGCCGGTGCTCTGCTCACTGAGCTACAGGCCCCGCCCTCTCCATTCCTTTTTTTCTTTGAACAACTTAGATGTTTGTGCTGGTGAGGGTACCAAGTCTGGATTTTTGCTGACAGTATTTTTGTTGTGTCTTTTAATGAGTATCTCTGTCCTCAGAGGACACGATAAGCCTAGAGACTTGATCATCTTTAGGATTTTCTTTCTTTTTATTTATTTATTTTTTGAGGCAGCATCTGGCTCTATCACCAGAGCTAGAGTGCAGTGGTGTCATCATAGATTACTGCTACATTAAACTCCTGGGCTCAAGTGATCCTCTTGCCTCAGTGACCTGAGTACCTGGGACTACAGGTGCATAATACCACATTCAGGTCATTTTTTTCTATTTTTAGCAGAGATGGAATCTTTTTTTTTTTCTTTTTTTAACATGTATTTTATTATTCTTCATTACATTATTCCCCCCCACCCCTCAGTGGTAAGGCAGAATTTATTTACAGAAAAGAATACAGAAAACACTAAAGCTCCTGGTAGAGGGAGAGAATTCTAGTGGGGAGAGAGATGCTCTCTCCGTTTCGCAGAGATGGAATCTTACTGTTGGTCAGGCTGGTCTCAAACTACTGACTTCAAGGGATTATCCCACCTCAGCCTCCCAGAGTGCTAGGAATTCAGGCATGACCCACTGCACCCAGTCAGGATTTTGTTTTTTGATTGACAAACATGTCATAGGTGAGAAATGGGGATAGTTCTAATATCTTGGCCAAGGTTTTATTTGAGGGAATGATGGATTAATGTGGATGAATTCAAGTTTAAGAAAATATAGATGGGGAAGCATGTTGCATTTAAGTGAAAGAATTTTTTAAACTTGTTTGTTCTTATGTGTAGTAAACATACCTGTTTTACCTCATTGGAAGATAAAAGAGCTTATTAGGCAGAAAAAATGTGCTACAATCACAAACGAGTAACCATATTGCATTCGTATTATGCTTTTTGCTGGGAGAAGGGTTATCTGCAAAGTCTAGTAAGATTTTATCTTGGAAGAAAAGAAAGGGTTGAGTTTCCAAGGATGAGGAATGTCAGGGAGAGATATTTAGATCAAAGTTGTCTACTGTTTTGTTTTGTTTTTCCTGAAACATAGAAGTTCAATTGTATGAAACTGAGACTTTTCATTCTGAGTGTATTGCGCAAATAATTGTTTGGTTGCTTGTCTTATACAAAACTTTGAAGGAACTCTAAACCACATGGGCTGTATAATTTTAGTTCTTGGGAAGTACAGTTTAAGCTCTTGGGTAGTGAGATTATTATTATTTTTAAAGTTGATGGGGAAGTGGCGAGACCTATAATGATCAATTACAACTTTCCCACTTAATAAAACAAATCTAAGGATTTGTCTCGCATGAAAACCATATCCTTTTTTGATTTGTTTTGATTTGTTTTTTTGAGACAAAGTCTCACTCTGTCGCCCTTGGTAGAGTGCTGTGGCATCACAGCTCACAGCAACCTCCAGCTTTTGGGTTTAAGTGATTATCTTGCCCCAACCTCCAGAGTAGCTGAGACTACAGGTGTCTGCCCCAACGCCAAACTATTTTTGTTGCAGTTACCACTGCTGTTTTAGCCGGCCAGGGCAGGGTACGAACCCGCCACCCTTGGTATATGGGGCCGGCACCCTATGCACTGAGAACCACATCCATTTAACAGTAATATGATATCAAAAGTGTTTCTGTGGACATATCATTATTCAAAATATAGCAATTTTAAAAGTTTAGTCTTTTTTTTTGGAGATACAGTGCTGTGGCGTTAGCCTAGCTCACTGCAACCTCAAACTCCTGAGTTCAAGTGATCCTCGTACCTCAGCCTCCTGAGTAGCTAGGACTACTAATTATTTATATTTTTATTCGAGGTGGGGTCACTCTTGCTCAGGGTGATCTCTGAACTCCTGAGCTCAAGAGAATCACTCACTTAGGCCTCCCATAGTGCTAGGATTATAGGCATGAGCCACTATGCCCTGCCAAGTTTAGTCTTTTTTTTTTTTTTTTGGAGACAGAGCCTCAAGCTGTCGCCCTGGGTAGAGTGCTTCACAGCTCACAGCAACCTCCAATTCCTTGGCTCAAGTGAGTCTCCTGCCTCTGCCTCCCAAGTAGCTGGGATTACAGGGACCCGCCACAACGCCCAGCCATTTTTTGGTTGCAGCCACCATTGTTGTTTGGCGGGCCCAGGCTGGATTCGAACCCACCAGCTCAAGTGTACATGGCTGGCGCCTTAGCCCGCTGAGCCACAGGCGCCAAGCCAAGTTTAGTCATTTTTAAATATCTTTTGTTAGGCCGGGTGCAGTGGCTCACGCGTGTAATCCTAACACTTTGGGAGGCTGAGGCCAGGTGGATTGCTTTGAGCTCAGGAATTTGAGACCAGCCTGAGCAAGAGCAAGACCCTGTCTCAAAGTCTCCTGGGTGTTGTGGCAGGCACCTAATATTTCCAGCTACTTGGGATGCTGAGGTAAGAGTATCACTTGAGCCCCATGAGTTTGAAGTTGCTGTGAACCATGATGCTGTGGCACTCTAGCAAGCCATGATGCCATGGCAGTCTACCAAGGGTGACAGAGTGACCCTTGTGATTTCATGTAAAACTTTTTCTTCATAGTTTTTCCTTTTTTTTTTTTTTTTTTTTTGAGGCCTAGCCTCAAGCTGTCACCCTGGATAGAGTGCTATGGCATCACAGCTCACAGCAACCTCCAGTTCCTGGGCTCAAGCGAGTCTCCTGCCTCCACTTCCCAAATAGCTGGGACTACAGGCACTCGCCACAACGCCAGGCCATTTTTTGGTTGCAGCTGTCATTGTTGTTTGGCGGGCTTGAGCTGTATTCCAACCCCCAGCTTAGGTGTATGTGGCTGGCACCTTAGCCTGTTGAGCCTCAGGCGCCGAGTCAGTTTTTCCAATTTTTGATAAACAATTTTAATCAATTAGTTTTGCCTGTGAGTATCAAGTATATTAAGTTTTAGATCATCTCTAATTGAAATATGAACTGTATATAATTTTAACTTTCTAGCAGCGAAATTAAGTAAAAAACAGGTGAATTAGTTTTAATATTTTATACAATCCAGTATATCTAAAGTATTAGCATTTTAATGTAATCAGGCTGTGTACAGTGGCTCACACCTATAATCCTAGCACTTTGGGAGGCCAAGGCGGCACTTGCAGCTAGGAGTTGAAAACCAGCTCGGGAAACTGCTAGACCCCATCTCTACCAAAAACAAAAAAAATCACTTGGATATCAGTGGCTCATACTTGTGGTCTCAGCTGGTGCTGAGACTGGAGAATTTGCTGATTTGGGTTACAGTATGTTGTGGTGATGCTACTGCCCTCTAGCCTGGGCAACAGAGCAAGACTGTCTCAAAAAGCAAAAAGTAAGCATGTAATCTGTTTAAATTGAGAAATGTTACCTTTTTGTACTAAGTATTCAAGCTCTGTTACATATTTTATACTTACAGAATGATTCAGAGTAGCCACATTTCAGTAGAGAAGCATTGGATGGAGCAGTTTTAAGATGTACAGATTTTAAAGTTGTTAAAAATATGCTTAATCTGGCTTGGTGCCTGTGGCTCAACGGGCTAAGGTGCCAGCCACCATACACCTGAGCTGGCAGGTTGGAATCCAGCCAGGGCTCGCCAAACAACAATGACAGCTGCAACCAAAAAATGGCCTGGTGTTGTGGCGGGCGCCTATAGTCCCAGCTACTTGAGAGGTGGAGGCAGGAGACTCGCTTGAGCCCAGGAATTAGAGGTTGCTGTCAGCTGTTACAGCTTGAGGCTCTGTCTCCAAAAGAAAAAAAAAAAAGCTTAATCTTGCTGGTAGAATAATGGTATTTATGAAATTAGTTTTAGCTGTGCAAAAATATGAGAATGATTAATCTTCAGTGTGATTGAAGCATATTAGTTTTATATCCAAGTCCTAATTCCCTTGTTATCTTTCTAATTTTTCATGGAAGAAAATGTATAATTTGCTACGTGTATATTGTGTTAGTGTTGAGACTTCCGGAAAGAGCTAAACTTTTGACTCATGCAGGCCGTACATGCAGCTTTTGTTTAAATAGTAACTCTCTGAAGTTCAACTCCATGTGTTTCTCTGGTTGTAATACTGATGGTATCTTTTTTGTTCAAAGGTGTATTTACTGAGTTAAAAATCTCACTCCAAAAGTTGTTTGGTTATTTAGAGGTCAAGAATCAGTTTGTACTCTGTTAATTAATTCAGCTATCTTTCAAACAGTATTTTGTTTTCCTTCTTTGCACATAACTTAAGAAATGTAAGATGTTTGTCTTATTCCTGCCTTGAAGAAACAAATGACGTGGCAGTGTGAATGCAAGCATTAGTAACAAGAGAACATGTTGAACAACATTCATCTTGTCTTAGACTCCACCAGTACATCCCCTGGTTTTAGGCAAGTTTCTGTTCATACACTTAGTGCTGTTGGACTATATAGGTGAAGAGAAGGCGTGCACATTTAAAAGATAAATATACTTCTGTTTTAGTTAAGGAGACTAAAACTGGAACGTGAATGTTGTTCCCATGGAGATCTGGGAGCTGGGGATGGTGGAAGAATCACCTTAGATTCTCACTTAGAACTGTGTGATGTGAAGAGAATTTGTTCCTTTAATTGTTTAATTTTGAATAATTGCCTGTTTTGTATCAATCTGCTGTTCAATGAAATGTACAATAGTGCATAAGATAGATATAATTTTGCTTTATGGGAGTTGGCCTGTTAACTAGACCCCAGCGGCCACCAAATATGAGAGAGTGTGTGCGTGGCGCCCCACCCCCAGACATCGTGATTTAGAAGGTCGCTTAGGGCCCTGGAATCATTTATACCTCATATTTCTAAGTAGGTGGTCCTCAAACCACACTTGGCATGACTTCTCTTTACCTTTACAACTTAGTCTTATTTCCCCACCTCTGTCCTCTGTTCTATATGCAGCTCGCTGGAATCTGTTATGCCCTTTAAACTGTTGGAGAAATATGCTTTTTGTTAGAGTACTTTCTGTTCTCTAACAATACAATAGATGAAATTCAATTTTTCACAGGGATTCTTAACCTGAGGTCTACTTGTTTTTACTCCTGAATCGTAATGTTGCTCTCCTTTCCATTTTTGCTGGTGCTGTTTCTGCTAGACTATAAAATCTTGGTGAAGTAGGTGGAAAGCTGATGTGACAGAGCTCATTAGAACTGTTGGAATCTATAACTATTTTCCTTTGGTTCATTCTGATGTTATACTATAGGCCAAAAATAGTATTTTCCTCTTAACAATTATCAACTTTTTTTTTTTTTTTTTAAATTAGTATGAGGATACTTAGGTTACATTGTTTGGATTTGTTAGGTAAAGTTAGTCGTAGTTGAATTTCTGACCCAAGAGGTGTGCCATACACACTTACATTTACCCATTACTGGAGACTTACTGAACCCCTTTTCTCCCCCCCCCCCTTTTTTTTTTAGAGGCAGAGCCTTAAGCTATCACCTGGATAGAGTGCCGTAGCATCATAGCTCACAGCAACCTCCAATTCCTGGACTCAAGCGAGTCCCTTGCCTCCGCCTCCCAAGTAGCTGGGACTACAAGCGCCCGCCACAACACCGGGCCATTTTTTGGTTGCAGCTGTCATTGTTGTTTGGCAGGCCCGGGCTGGATTTGAACCTGCCAGCTCAGGTGTAGGTGGTGGTGCCTTAGCCCTTTGAGCCACAGGCTCCGAGCCTTTTTCTCCCCTTCTTGATTTTTTTTTTTAATGATTCAATGATTTATTTATTTATTTTTTAGTTGTTGCAGTTTGGCCAGGGCTGGATTTGAACTCGCCACCCTTGGTATATGGGGCCAGCACCCTACTCACTGAGCCACAGGCACCACCCTCCCCTTCTTGATTTTTAACTATTTTTTTTTCACATGGGCTTGTAGTTAATCTGCTAGTTTCAACTTAGTATCGAGTACATGGGCTTCTTGCTTTTCTGTTCTTGAGATACTTTATTTAAGGAGAATGTTTTCCAGATTCATCGAGGTAAATAAAAAAGATGGAAAGTCTCCATCCCATCTTTTTTTATGGGTAAGTAGTATTTCATGGTATACGTATACCACAGTTTATTAATCCATTCACGAGTTGATGGGCAGTTGGTTTGTTTCCACATCTTTGTGATTGTGAATTGAGCTGCTGTAAACATTTGAGTGCAAACATCCTTATGATAAAGTTTATTTTTTTTTCTTCTGGATAGATACCTAGTAATGGGATTTCAGGATCAAATGGAAAGTCTACTTTTAGTCCTTTGAGGATTCTTCATACTTTTTTCCAAAAAGGCCTTTTATTAGTTTGCAGTCTCACCAGCAGCACTGGCCACTATTTTTGATGTTCTCTTTTCCTTATTTCTGTTAATGTTCATGTGTGTGTACAAATACACTTTTTTCCTGTTTAGGAATATTTATTTTAGGAATGAGATCATATTTCATTCATGTTCTGTTCTTACAACATGCTTTTTAAAATGAACAATATCATGGATATTGATTTTTATTTTGATTTTTATTATTGTAAAACTAAATATCCTTTTACATTTATTAGATACTATCTCCATGAGATTTGTTCCTATATTGTAGCTTAGTGAATCTCTTTTATCTGGACCTTTTGGTTCTTCCATATATGAACTTAAAGCTCAGCCTTTGAGCATGTGACAGTTTTATCTAAGGAAATAATCTAAGAAAGAGAACCCTTGAGTGAGAAGCACACCTCTTGTCAGGGGATTGGATGAGACATTGCCAATTCATTAGGGAGGCAAAGTAATGCCATTTGACACTTGAGGCCAGAAATGAGAGACTGATCATTTCCTCAAGCATTTACCTACTTAGAGTACAGACAGTATTTAACTTTTTAAAAAGGGAGGTTGCCCTCTTAAAGAGGTTGTCCTTAACTGTAAAACATAAAGGATAGATATAATTACAATATAGGAATATTGAAATTAATCCAGCTGAAGGACTTCCTCTTTCAGGGTAGATTTAGTTTGGCACAGCTGGAATGAAAATTTGTGGCCGGTACAGAGTGCCACCAAGTGGTGGGTCGGAGAGCCCACACTATACTGCTGAATCCATAAAAATTGGCTTTTTTTTTTTTTTTTTTTTTTTAAATGAAGGGTCTGTCCCACTTTCCTTGAATTGAGGAGGTTTGGTTAGCTCTCACTTAATGGGCGCAGTGAAGGGTACACAGCACAACCCCCTGGGTGAAGGACTCAACTACAACTTGAACTTTGGCTAACAAATGCAGATAATGTAACAATTATTTGTACTCTCATATTAATCTGAAATTCAAAAGAAAAAAATGATGAGTCCAGATATAGACCTGTTGCCCCAGTTCTTTGCGTAAGAATATAAGGCAGGCTCGGCGTCTGTAGTACAGTGGTTACTGCACCAGCCATATATATCAAGGCTGGCAGGTTTTAGCCCGGCCTGGGCCAGCTAAACAATGACAACTGCAACAAAAAATAGCCAGGCATTATGGTGGGTGCCTGTAGTCCCAGCCTTGGGAGGCTGAGGCAAGAGAATCGCTTAAGCCCAAGTGTTTGAGGTTGCTGTGAGCTATGACGCTACGGCACGGCACTCTACTGAGGGTGACACAGACTCTGTCTCAAAAAAAAAAAAAAATATATATATATATATATATATATATATGGCAAATAGGAGCTTGTTATGAGTTAGAGACTTGGTTTCTCTTCTCATGATCAGCTGGTGTTAGCAGTGTTAGATTATACTGTGAGCCTCTAAAGTAGGAAAGCATTGATTCCCACTTGATTTGTTTAAGTGTTGGTAGAAGGAAAAGCTTTCTGGGAGAAATAAGACAAAGAAAATGTACATTTAGGACATGTGGGTAGTTTGGATGGAATATTGAAAGTCTAATACATTTTTGTGTCTTGCACTGGGAGTTGATGTGAAATGATTAGCTTCATGGTTTCTTCAAGTGCCTAGGTGTCTGTATGTGTAGTCTTGATAATATCTTGAGGCAGCTGAGTAGTTTTGTTTTCAATATAGTTATCTTTCTTTCTCCTTTCTTGGTATTCAAATATAACATTGAAAAGTAGACAATGTTGAATCACTGTAAGTAAATTATTACTGTGGTTTAAAACTAAGGGGAAAAGGGAAAATGTTTAGGATTAGCGTATCTTTTGAACTTAATATGAAATCTGTACTTTTCTCTTGAAGTTATTTGATGTGATTATGCTGTTGGTTGGATGGCAAGTGTAACCAGTAATATTGAATATAGTGTAGTTAAGAGAATGGACTCTGGAGCCACAATACTCAGAGAGATGCATTCTGATCCTTTCCTAAATACTAGTTATATGTACATCATAAACATGTACCTAGTAAATTAAACCACTTCTGACTTTGTTTCCTAATCTGAAAATGTTGACTATAAGGGTTAAATGAAGTACTTTAAACATAAAGTACTTTTTGTTTATATTATTATTATTATTTTTTTTTTTTTTTTGAGACAGAGCCTCAAGCTGTCACCCTGGATAGAGTCACAGCTATCAGGTTGGCATCACAGCTCACAGCAACCTCCAATTCCTGGGCTCAAGTGAGTCTCTTGTCTCTGCCTCCCAAGTAGCTGGGACTACAGGCACCTGCCACAATGCCTGGCCATTTTTTGGTTGCAGCTGTCGTTGTTTGGCGGGCCCGGGCTGGATTCGAACCTGCCAGCTCAGGTGTATGTGGCTGGCGCCTTAGCTGCTTGAGCCACAGGTGCTGAGCATGTTTATATTATTTCTATCTGTTAAGTTTTTCAGTGGAAGAAAAGATGGCAAATATCAGACTTTCTGAAAAAACTTAGACACTTATAATATGAATTAGAAATAATCAATATGAATGTGTGGTTTATTTCCTTTTCAAATAAAATGTGTATTTGAGAGAAACCCTGCTGATCAGATTTGTAGTCTATGTACTATTTCTGATTAAAAGGGATCAGAGTTCCATATAAATAAGGCTGATCACAAATGAGGGCAAGAAATATACCAGTTGAACTTGCAATATCACATCATAACAGAAAGTAAAAGAGCTCTCCAAATTGGAGTCTTGTCAAAAGGTGCAGGAGCCAGTGTGAAGAGGCCATTTCATTGGCCAATGTCGGGTCAATTTGAGCACTAAAAAATGCTCAATTTGATACACACAAAATACTTACAAATCCATGAATTCCTAATGATGTGGATGAAATTAAACAAAATGTTTGGACTGTGTCAGGACCCAAACTCAGGGGAAAAAGAATTTTTTTTTTGAGAGACAGTCTCAAGCTGTAGCCCTTGGTAGAGTGCTATGGTATCACAGCTCACAGCAACCTCCAACTCTTGAGCTTAAGCAGTTCTCTGGCCTCAGCCTCCCAAATAACTGAGACTACAGGTGCATACCACAACACCCAGCCCTTTTCTTGTTGCAGTTGTCAGTGTTGTTTTAGATGTCCCGGACCAGGTTCGAACCTACCAGCCTCGGTGTGTGTGGCTGGTGCCCTACCCAGCAAAATTTGAAATAATGTCATCTTTAAATTCCTTAAAGCATTGATTAAAACAAAAATTTGCATAAAGTTGGCTTATTTTGCAGACTATTTCAAGAAGCAGGAGTGGGGAGAGTGAAATGGCAAAAGGTAGTTTATTGAATTTGCCATAGGAAAATGAGACCAATACAGAATGCTGCCCAGATTTATACATCAGAAAGCCTGGGGCATTTACTGGCTCCTTGTCCCTACCTGATTATTGCAGATTCTTTTTTTTTTTTTTTGAGATGGCCTTAAGCTGTCACCCTGGGTAGAGTGCTGGGGCATCACAGCTCACAGCAATCTCAAACTCCTGGGCTCAAGCGATTCTTTGCCTCACCTTCCCAAGTAGCTGGGACTACAGGCGCCCGCCACAACGCCTGGCTATTTCATTGTTGTTGGCAGGCCCAGGCCGGATTTGAACCTACCACTGCTGGTGTATGTGGCTGGCACCTTAGCCGTTGGAGCTACAGGAGCGAGCCTTATTGCAGATTCCTACGGGTTTTCTCTCTGTATTGTTTTTGGGCTGTGAAAACCCTGTGGTTTAAAAAAGAAAAAAAAAAAAAAACAACATATCAGAGGTGTGTGGGTCTGGGGATGGAAAGAGGTGGGACAACTTCACTATATATGGTATTGTTAACACAACTCTAGATAAAATTGGTCAGAAGGGGCATAAAACCATCTGCTGCAGAGAGGGAATGATTCATTTTGCTTTTACTGTACTTACTGTATCAAAGCATTTTTTTTTTTTTTTTGGAGACTTTGGGCTCAAATGATTCTTCTGCCTCAGTCTCCCAAGTAGCTAGGACTACAAGCGCCTGCCACAACATCCAGCTATTTTTAGAGCTGGGTCTGGCTCTGGCTCTGGCTCAGGGTGGTCACGAACTTGTGAGCTGAGGCAATCTACCTGCCTCAGCCTCCTAGAGTTCTAGGATTACAGGCATAAGCCATGGTGCCCAGCCCTCTATCCAAGTATTTGATGAGGCTGCTAACAGAATTTTGTCTGTTTTTAAAAGTTCACTTTTAACACATTGATATTTATAAATACCTTTTTTTTTTTTTTTTTTTTTTTTTTTGAGACAGAGCCTCAAGCTGTCACCTTGGACAGAGTGCCTTGGCATCACAGCTCACAGCAGCCTCCAATTCCTGGGCTCAAGTGAGTCTCTTGCCTTCACCTCCCAAGTAGCTGGGACTATAGGTGCCCGCCACAATGCCCAGCCATTTTTTGGTTGCAGCCGTCATTGTTGTTTGGCGGGCCTAGGCTGGATTCGAACCCCCCAGCTCAGGTGTACGTGACTATCGCTTCAGCCCGTTGAGCCACAGGCGCTAAGCCTGATATTTATAAATAAAAGTATGAGGCCAGGTGCAAGCGTCTCACGCCTGCAATCCTACCAATCCAGGAGGATGACGCTGATGGATTCTTTGAGCTCTTGAGTTGGAGACTAGCCTGAGCAAAAGGGAGACCCTATCATGACTAAAAATGAAAAATGGAGGCAAGAGGATCACTAGAGCCCAAGAGGTTGCTGTGAGCTATGACTCCATGGCACTCTACCAAAGGTGACAAAGTGAGACTCTATCTCAAAAGAAAAAGTATGAGAGTAAAAATGAGGGTGATAATTATATACTGGGTAGGGAAGAAACTTGTAGGTAGCTTTAGGTATTTTGTTCTAATTATTTGATGTGGGGGCTCAGTGCCTATAGCACAGCGGTTACAGCATCAGCTACATACACTGAAGGTGGCAGGTTCGAACCTGACCCAGGATAGCTAAACAGCAAAAAAAAGTAGCTGGGCATTGTGGTGGGTGACTGTAGTCCCAGCTACTTGGGAGGCTGAGGCAAGAGAATCGCTTAAGCCCAAGAGTTGAAGGTTGCTGTGAGCTGTGACACTACAGCACTCTGCTGAGGGTGACATAGTGAGACTCGGTCTCAAAAAAATAATTTGAGGTGATTTTATACATATTTTATGATATGTATATAAAAAGCTTACAAATCATTGTATATAAAACTGAATAAAAATTATTAAAGTGACACAATGAGGATGCAGTAGGTAAAATCCAGGATGATTTTGTATAGATTTAAGACCTCAGACCGCTAAATAAATGGCAAGAAAATATAAAAATCTAGGAGACATATCAACCCTACCCATGTATGCATCTTGAGATCTTAATATAAACAAACCAACTGTAAAAAGATAATTAGTAATGGGGAATAAACTTTGAGGATATCTGATACAGGAAATTTTTGCTAATCACTTTTAAGAGCAGTAATGGTGATAAGATTATGTTGAAATAAAAAAGGTCCTTATTTTTCATAATTGTTTCCTGATGTCCTTCAGCATGATGTGCTATGTAAGTGGGACTTGTTGGTAAAGTTGTGGGTGTATAGAGTAAACAAGATCAGATGATGATCATACTTGGTAACTGAAGCTGGTAATGGGTATATAGAGGCTTATTTATTTTTTGAGACAGAGTCTCACTTTGTCACCCTTGGCGTCACAGCTCACAGCAACCTCCAACTCTTGGGCTTAAGCCTCCCAAGTAGCTGGGACTGTATGTGCCCGCCACAACACCCAGCTATTTTTTGGCTGTAGTTGTCATTGTTTGGCAGGCCCAGGCTGGGTTTGAACCTACTAGCTCCAGTGTATGTGGCTGGCGCCCTAGCTGCTAAGCTACAGGCGCTGAGCCTGGAGCCTTATTTTATTAATAATTTTTCTAGTTTGGGCCTGGTGTGTTGGCTCACATCTGTAATCCCAGCACTTGGGAAGCTGAAGCGGATGGATTACCTGAGCTCACAGATTTGAAACCAGCCTGAGCTAGAGTGAGACCTCATCTCTTAAAAAAAAAAAAAAATAGCCAGGCGTTGTGGCAGGTGCCTTGTAGTCCCAGCTAGGCTGAGGCAAGAGAATAGCTTAAGCCCAGGAGATTGTTGTGAGCTATGACACCATGGCGCTCTACCAAGGATAACAAAGGGAAAGCCCCCCTGAAATCTGGTTTGGTGTTAATTTGAAAATTTCTGAAAAAAATCAACTTAAATGGAGCCATTGATTACTAAAGATCTTGAAAATGCCCTTTAGAATCTGTCTGAATTTCTCTATTGGTGCTTTATTCTATAATTGAACCTGCTTTTAATAAATATTAAATTTTCGTGGTAACTAATATTTCAAGTACAGTAAACATTTCAAAAAATGTTAACCTGGCTCGGCGCCTGTGGCTCAATTGGCTAAGGCGCCAGCCACGTACAGCTGAGCTGGCGGGTTCGAATCCAGCCCGGGCCTGCCAAACAACAATGACGGCTGCAACCAAAAAATGGCCGGGCGTTGTGGCGGGCGCCTGTAATCCTATCTACTTGGGAGGCGGAGGCAAGAAACTCACTTGAGCCCAGAAATTGGAGGTTGCTGTGAGCTGTGATGCTATGGCACTCTATCCAGGGTGACAGCTTGAGGCTATGTCTCAAAAAAAAAAAAAAAAAAGTTAACCTAAGAACTTAAACTTTACCCTATTTTTCCTTCTGGAGTGGGGGGGGGACTCTTAAATTCTATATGATTAATTTATAAATAGATTGTGTTGAAGGTTTTTATTTAATAATGAGAGCACTTAAAATAATTTTTTGGTTTTTGTTCTTGAGCCTAAGTGTGGTAGCTATTTTTCTCCCTTTATGGTGGTTCTGTGAGTCTTGTGCTTTTCTTCCTTTTTTCTATATGATGATAAATGCTAATTTAACTATCAATTGACTTTATCAGATGCCTAATACATCTGTTTGCAAACAAAAAAAGGGTTTGAATACAACAGTGAACAAGGTAAACCTCATTAGACCCCGTTGTGTATGGAGTGTGCATCCTATTGTATTCATGTGTGTCTTAGGAAGAAGTGAAAAACTAATTTATATGCTGATAGTTGAACTTTAATGATTTGGTGAGCAATATCAGTTTTTTGACGCTTAGGTTATATTTAGGTTGATTCTTTTTTTTTTTGGAGACAGAGCCTCAAGCTGTCACCCTGGATAGAGTGCTGTGGCATCACAGCTCACAGCAACCTCCAATTCCTGGACTCAAGCGAGTCTCCTTCCTCTGCCTCCCAAGTAGCTGGGACCACAGGCGCCCACCACAACGCCCAGCCATTTTTTGGTTGCAGCCATCATTGTTGCCTGGGCTGGATTCAAACCCATCAGCTCAAGTGTATGTGGCTGGCGCCTTAGCCTGTTGAGCCACAGGCGCTGAGCCAGGTTGATTCTCAATACCTAATACACAAAGTTCAGATGGGAGACGATCAAAGAAGCAGCTTAATAGTGTTTTTTTTTTTTTTTTTTTTTTTTGAAACAGAACCTCAAGCTGTCCCCCTGGGTAGAGTGCTGTGGCATCACAGCTCACAGCAACTTCCAATTCCTGGGCTCAAGAGAGTCTCTTGCCTCCGCCTGCCAAGAAGCTGGGACTGTAGGCGCCCGCTACAACCCCCGGCCTTTTTTTGTTTGCAGCTTTCATTGCTGTTTGGCAGGCCCGTGCTGGATTCAAACCCACCAGCTCAGGTGTACGTGGCTGGCGCCTTAGCCCGTTGAGCCACGGGCGCTGAGCCAGCTTAATAGTGTTTTAATCGTGTGTAGCCAACTTGCTATGCATAGCTGAGTGGGTAGCTTTTTAAAAGTTCTTTCCAAGCCAAAAGTTTGTGTTTCTGTGCTAGATGATTATAATTCATGCCTTTGGTTGGTCCCTTTTCATGTTAAGCTTTTTGACTCTTGTACTGATAAGAGTGGAGTACAAGGTTAGGAGCTGAAGGTAAAATTGGCATGCAGAGTTTTAAGATTAGTCAGTCAGTAAATGGGAAAGGATAATTCCAGATGTCAAAACAGTAACTGTATAAAAATCTGATGTTTGTCTAAAATAAACATAGAGTATCAGGTAATGGAAACTAGAAAACCATTTAATGGAAATAATTGTTCTAGAGTAACTTCCAGTAAGTAAATGGATATTAGATGTATATTTTAAAGAACGGTTAGAAAGTTCTTAGGAAATCATGGTTAATGGATTACTGTTAATGTATTAAAGGTACTATCCTATTTAAAGAATTACTTGGGAGTCCTGTGAAATGGTTGTTCACGTAATATGAGAAATCACCTGCTAATGAACCTGAACTCTATATGTACATTTAAATGTGTGCTTTTGGGAAGAATTTTCAGTAATATATGTGTGTGTGTGTGTGAGAGATACCCCTCAAAATGAATGAGGGGGGATAAATACTTACTTTCTTAACAATGTGCTGCTAATCCTTACTGTGTCATATAACTTAAAACAGATTAGTACTTGCATACGTGTAACACATTGTACCTCCTTGGTTACCCAAGGTAAATATTTATACGATGTTAGCAACTTTTTTTCTAGCTACTGCAATATATAGCAGTTGTGTGACATCTACAAATTAAAAGTCTTTTTATTAGGGGCAGCACCTGTGGCTCAAAGGAGTAGGGTGCCAGCCCCATATGCCAGAGGTGGTGGGTTCAAACCCAGCCCTGGCCAAAAACTGCCAAAAAAAAAAAAGTCTTTTTATTAGTGTATTTTGTTTTGTTTTGTTTTGTTTTTTTGAGACAGAGACTCAAGCTGTCACCCTGGGTAGAGTGCTGTGGCATTACAGCTCACAGCAACCTCCAACTCCTGGGCTCAAGCGAGTCTCCTGCCTCCTCCTACCAAGTAGCTGGGACTACAGGAGCCCGCCAGGACGCCCGGCCATTTTTTGGTTGCAGCCATCATTGTTTGGCAGGCCCAGGCTGTATTCGAACCCGCCAGCTCAGGTGTACGTGGCTGACGCCTTAGCCCATTGAGCCACAGGCACCAAGCCTATTAGTGTATTTTTTAAAGCCTTTTAGAGAAAACGTAAAACATACCAAAGCAGAGAGGCTTTACCTGTCCTCCAGCTTTCATGGTTCATATTAGCACATGAATTATCTTGAAACAAATCCCAAACTAGTATTGTATCTGTAATTGTTTGAATTTTTTTCTTAACATTTTTTTTTTTTTTCAAAACTGACTTTTATGTTTATTTTGAAAGAACATTGGATTAAAGAAATAAGTCATTTCTCAAAAATCTTTTTTTCCCCTCCAACAAAGCATTCTTTAAAATTTCTGGACAATGTTTGTCAGGCAGATTTACTTTTTTTTTTTTTTTTTATTAAATCATAGCTGTGTACATTAGTGCAATCAAGGGGTACAGTGTGCTGGTTTCATATACAATCTGAAATATTTTCATCAAACTGTTTAACATAGCCGTCATGGCATTTTCTTAGTTATTGTATGAAGACATTTGTATTCTGCATTTAGTAAGATTCACCTGTACTCTTCTAAGATGCACCTAGGTGTGGCCTCACCAATTACCCTCCCTTCACCTCAACCTTCCCCCTCCCCTCCCCCCTCATACCCCTTTCCCCATATTCTTGTGCTACAGTTGGGTTATTGCCTTCATATGAAAGCTATAAATTAACTTCATAGTAGGGCTGAGTACTAGATACTTTTTCTTCCATTCTTGAGATACTTTGCTAAGAAGAATATGTTCCAGCTCCATCCATGTAAACATGAAAGAGGTAAAGTCGCCATCTTTCTTTAAGGCTGCATAATATTCCATGGTATACATGTACCACAATTTATTGATCCATTCGTGAATCGATGGGCACTTAGGTTTCTTCTATGACTTAGCAATTATGAATTGGACTTCAATGAACATTCTGGTACAGATGTCTTTGTTATAATGTGATTTGTGGTCTTCTGGGTGTATACCTAGTAAAGGAAGGATCAAATGGCAGGTCAATTTTTAGATCTCTAAGTACTCTCCAAACATTCTTCCAAAAGGAACGTATTAGTGTGCATTCCCACCAGCAGTGTAGAAGTGTTCCCTTTTCTCTACATCCATGCCAACATCTCTGGTTTCGGGATTTTGTTATGTGGGCTAATCTTATTGGAGTTAAGTGATATCTCAAAGTAGTTTTGATTTGCATTTCTCTGATGATTAAGGATGGTGACCATTTTTTCATGTGTCTGTAGGCTGTGCACCTGTCTTCTTTAGAGAAGTCTCTCTTCAAGTCTTTTGCCCATCTTGAGATGGGATCACCTGTTCTTTTCTTGCTAATACGTTTGAGTTCTCTGTGGATTCTCATTATTAAACATTTGTTGGAGGCATAACCTGCAAATATTTTCTCCCATTCTGAGGGCTGTCTGCTTGCTTAGCTTACTATGTTCTTGCCTGTACAGAAGCTTTTTAATTTCATCAGGTCTCAGTAGTGTATCTTTGATACTGCTTAATTCCCTGGGGAGTCCTCCTCATAAAATATTCACCCAAGCTGATTCCTTCAAGAGTTTTCCCTGCACTTTCTTCTAGGATTTTTATAGGTTCATGTCTTAAGTTTAAGTCTTTAATCCAGTGGCAGTCTATCTTAGTTAATGGTGAGAGGTGTGGGTTCAGTTTCAGCCTCTTACAGGTCACTAGCCAGTTCACCCAGCACCATTTGTTAAATAGAGAGTCTTTTCCCCACTGAATGTTTTTAGTTGGTTTGTCAAAGATCAAGTAATGGTAAGTAGCTGGATTCACCTCTTGGTTCTCTATTCTGTTCCAAACATCTACCTCTCTATTTTTGTGCCAGTACCATGCTGTTTTGATCACTATCGATTTATAGTAGAGTCTCAGGTCTAGTAGCATTATTCCTTCTGCTTTGTTTTTGTTTCTGAGTAATGTCTTGGCTATTCGAGGTTTTTTCTGATTCCATATAAAAGGAAGTATTATTTTTTTCAAGATCTTTAAAATATGACAATGTAGCTTTAATAGGAATTGCATTAAACTTATATATTGCTTTGGGTAGTATAGACATTTTAACAATATTGATTCTTCCCAGCCATGAGCATGGTATGTTTTTCCATTTGCTAACATTTTCAGCTATTTCTTTTCTTAAAGTTTCATAGTCCTCTTTATAAAGGTCTTTCACATCCTTTGTTAGGTAAATTCCCAAATCTTTCATCTTCTTTGGCACTACTGTGAAATGAATAGAGTCCTTGACTGTTTTTTCGGCTTGGCTATTGTTGGTGTATATAAAGGCTACAGATTTATGGGTATTGATTTTGTAGCCTGAGACACTGCTGTATTCCTTGATCACTTGTAAAAGTTTTATAGTAGAATCCCTGGTGTTTTCCAGATATACAATCATATCATCTGTGAAGAGTGAAAGTTTGATCTCTTCTGACCCTATGTGGATACCCTTGATCGCCTTTTCTTCCCTAATTGCAATGGTTAAAACTTCCATTACAATGTTGAAGAGCAGAGCAGATAATGGGCAACCTTGCCTGGTTCCTGATCTAAGTGGAAATGACTCCAATTTAACTTCATTCAATATGATATTGGCTGTGGGTTTGCTGTAGATGGCCTCTATTAGTTTAAGAAATGTCCTTTCCATACCAACTTTTTTAAGTGTTCTAATCATGAAGGGATGCTGGATATTGTCTAAAGCTTTTTCTGCATCAATTGAGAGAATCATATGGTCTTTATTTTTTAATTTGTTTATGTGCTGAGCAGATGAGTTTTTGTATCTAGTTATCCAAGCTATGCCTCTTTAGAGGGCAATTTAAACCATTCACATTAGTTGAGAGTATTGATAAGCCAGATAGTATTTTGGGTACTGAGTTTTTCAAAAGTCCAGTGGACATTTTTAATCCTTTTGCTACTGTGGAAGTTGGAATTTGATCAAAAGTTTTTGAGTGAGTTTACTTTGGTGGTCGAGAATTGTGCTGTTCGTTCTGGAGGATAGGTCTGAGAATATCCTGGAGAGCTGGTTTAGTTATGGCAAATTTCTTCAACAGGTGCATGACATTAAACTAATTTCTCCATCAGAGATGAAACTCAGATGGGCTGGATACAGGATCCTGGGTTGAAAGTTATTTTGTTTAAGGAGATGAAAGGTCGATGACCACTCTCTTCTAGCTTGAAAGGTTTCAGCAGAGAGATCTGCATTCATTCTAATGTTCTTCCCCTTGTAGGTTATGGTTTTCTTATGTCTGGCTGCTTTCAGAATTTTCTCCTTTGTATTAACTTTGGCAAAGCTAATTATAATGTGTCTATGAGAATTTTTATTTGGATTGAGTCATGCCAATGTTCTGAAACTGTCTGCTATCTGAATTTCAGACTATCTTGACATGTCTGGAAAATTCTCTTTCATTATTTCATGAAGTAAAGCATCTATATCTTTCGCAGCAACCTCATCAACTTCGGGTATTCCTATAAGGTGAGTATTAGCTCTCTGAATTATTCCAGGGTTCTCTGAGAGAATGATCTGTTTTTGTTCTCCAGTTTTTTCCTCTTTGAGCATTTGAAAGTGTTCAAAAGCTTTATCTTCAGTTTCAGAGATCCTTTCTTCTGCCTGCTCCATTATGTTACTGAGGGTTTCTACTGCATTTCGGAGAGGGCTGCAAGTTCTTGCCTCAATATGTCAAAATCTTTGGTGATTTTTTCCTTGACTTTGTTGAATTCTTGAGACTTCTTTCGAATTGCTACTTGAAATTCTAATTCCATCTTTACCTCCATTCTGTTGATCTTATTTGCTATCCAAATTCTGAACTCAATTTCTGACATCTTAGCCATTTGTTTATGAATGGGGTCTTGTGCTGTGTCTGCCATATCATTTCCTGGGGAAGTTGATCTACTCTGATTATTCGTGTTGCCAGAGTTCTTTTGCAGATTCCACTTCATGATTGTTTTTCACTGGTTGGCTAGATGGGCAGGTAAGGTGAAATTGGATTGGGAGTTCCTGGAGTTGTGGGTAACCAGCCTTTTGTTAAGGATCTAGGGCTGATGGCTCAGCTTTTTCCCCTGTAGCTTTGCAAAGGACCCATATGGTATTACTGTCTGAGGCTGAGGAAACCTGGTTGGTGTGTTGGGTTTAGGTGGTTCTGTCTTGTATTCAGCTGGTTCTTGTCCCATTCTAATGAATCAGTGACTCTGGTGTAGTCTTAGCTGTGGATAAATACAAGCAACTAAAACACCGCCCCCCCCCCCATGGACAACAACTGGAAGAGGAAAAGTCAACCCTTCCCATTACCACACAACCAGGGTACCACCTGAGAGGGTCCTTGGGTGATTGGCCCAGGTTAGATGTTCCAAACCAATCAACCCTGTCAGTACAAACTCTCCAGAGAATTCAAAAGGTCTTTAGCAACTAATGGCAGAGGTCTACTGGCTGCTCAAATTTGGCTCACTCCAGTGTTCTATGCAGTCAGAAAGGCCCATCCAGTAGCAAAGTTGGAACAGAGGGCTATTTCTCTTTCTTTACCTTGCTCCTCTTTCATGCCCAATCATTGGTGACCCCACAGGGCTGAGGTCCTGCTCCCTCCAATAAGCAGATGTGCCAGAACTTTGTGCCTGTCAGAGTCAAAGGAAGGTCAATGTCCCCACCACTCCGCCACTACCCTTGGCCACCAGCCAGCCAGGGACCTGAGGCCTGCCTGCCTCAGGTACTCAATATTCACTGGCGAGTGTTCCACTTGGACTCAGTCTAAGCCTGAGGGTAACAAGTCAGCAAATGTTTTTCCCCTTGAGCCACCACAACTTTGCCCCTGCCACTCTGCAGCACCAGTATCCCTATAGAGCGAGTTCTGGTTTCCTCTGGCAGTCCTGAGTTGGGGAGGTGTTTCTCTAAGATTAGACCCTGGAGGGATTTTTCTCTTGTTGCTAGATCTTTGTGGGAAGTGACCGTGTGCATCTCCCAGGTAACTGCCACAGCCAGGGAGTTCTGGCTGTTGGAGGAGCTCTGGGAGCACAGGGCACATGGATCCAGCAGCACGGTGGGGGACGCTGCACATGGTTCTTACAGTGCCTGGCTCCTGGTAACTTCAGCAAAGAAAGCGCTCAGCTCACAACTTCGGCTGGGTGGGAGCATGGCATGGAGGCTCTTGCAGGGCAAAGTGCAGGAGGAGGGGCACAGGACATGGCTCTAGCACAGGACACGGGCTCTGGCTGGGTTCCAGCAGCAGGGGTGGGTGCTGCTCATGAGCCTCCTCATGCAGTCTCTGCCTGGGTTAGGCTTCTGGTTCATCAGGCAAGGGGATAAGGGTGGACTGGAAGTTCAGAATGGCAGGAAAAACGTTAGTTCAATTTTTCTGTCTGGCAAGAGAGTTTTTGGGTCACAACAAGGTCACTCTGGGGAAGTAGACCCCACTTCCTACTGCTCTCACCCATGGTTCTTACAGTGCTTGTAAGAACCTACAGGAAGAAATCCTACAGGAGCAAAGGAAGAGAAAAATTAAAAAAAAAAAAAAAAACTCACAACTTTCTTGGGGGAGGGGATGGACACTTTTCCTTTGGGATGAATTTTGTACCTGAAGTTTGCTTTTTTGGAGTCACAGCTTGCCTCACCAGAGTTGACCTACAGTTATCACTCTTCTCCCTTGGCTCAGCTCCCAGTCTTCAGCTTAATTGGGTACTTTCTGGACATTGTCCTTCCCTCTGGATGGGAGCTTCTGTCGGAGGCTGGCTCCAGTTGGCCATCTTGCCCCTTCCACCATTATGCCTTTTAATGTTTGATAAAAAGTTAGAAGAATATTAATATCAAATTTCAGTGTCCATTAATAAAGTTTTATTGAAACATAGACACCCTTATTCATTTACATTTGATGCTGTTTTGCAGTGTAATGGCAGAGTGAGTAGTTGAAATGGATACACTATGATCCAGAAAGCCAAAAATACTTACCATATTTACCATAAAAATGTCCTTTATCATTTTTACACTGCTGGTGGGAATAGACACTAATACGTTCCCTTTGGAAGGATGTTTGAAGAGTACTTAGAGATCTAAAAAATAGGCCTTCCATTCAACCCTATAATTCCTTTACTAGGTATATACCCAGAAAACCAAAAATCACATTATAACAAAGACATCTGTACCAGAATGTTTATTGCAGCCCAATTCATATTTGCTAAGTCATAGAAGAAACCCAAGTGCTCATCAACCCACGAATGGAGTAATAAATTGTGGTACATGTATACCATGGAATACTATGCAGCCTTAAAGAAAGATGGAGACTTTACCTGTTTTGTGTTTACATGGATGGAACTGGAATATATTCTTCTTAGCAAAGTATCTCAAGAATGGAAGAAAAAGTATCCAATGTACTCAGCCTTACTATGAAGCTAAATTAAAGGTTTTATATGAAGGCTATAACCCAACTATAGCACAAGAATATGGGAAGGGAGGGGAGGGGGGAGTCTGGGGTGGAGGGAGAGTAATTGGTGTGACCACACCTATGGTGCATCTTCAGAATACAAATGTCTTCATGCAATAACTAAGAAAATGTCATGAAGGCTATGTCAAACAGTTTGATGAAAACATTTCAGATTGTATATGAAGCCAGCACATTGTACTTGATTGCACTAATGTACACAGCTATGATAAAAAATAAAAATAATTTAAACAGTCCTTTATCCCTGTTATAAAGCATTTATTAAACATTTTCCTTTTTCTTAAGAGTTGGACAGAATAGATTGTAAGTTTAACATGTTATTACAGATTTCAGACTTTAGCTACCCTGCCTCCCTTTTTCATTACTTGCTTTCTTTTGAGCCAGAGGATGCCCCCCCCCGCATCTTATATTTTGCCTTGTGTTGCATTACCTATTGTTTCCACCTTTGATGAAAGGCTTGATGTTGGATAGCACAAGCAAAATCCAGGTTCATGTTCTTGTTATTGGAGTAAACCAGTGCCAAATGGTGATTCTGAAATGGGCAGACTAAGTTTGGGCCATGTATAAGAAATGAGGTCAGGACAAAGCTTTCAGCCCTATTTTCAGAATCCAGAGTTCTCTCTATAAACAGTCCAGAACCAATACTTAAGAATTGTCACCTTTTATAATTGTGTATGTATGTGTTTGTGTGTGTGCGCACATGCCAGCCTAAACTTATGCAGCTGTATTTTATTCATGCATTTTCTGTGGTAACAGTTTTAAACTAAACCTCATCCACTGCCTTCCTCTGTGTTCCTACAGAATGACTTTGTAATATGTTCCTTAAAACATATATCTATGATCTCTATAATTCCAGGAATTTTCCATCAGGCCGTGAAGATGAGACACGAGCTGAGTCTGAAGAGAGAAGAAAACTGTTAGAGAAACACTTGGAGATAACAGGGAAATCATCCTAGGACAGCAGGTGCACGGTCATGTTCAGCTCCTGACATGTTATTTGGGATGCCCCAAAAGAAACACTACAACTCATTGACATTTTGGTAGTGAGGCAGAACTTTATAATCTTACAACACTTTCATTTTAGGCCCTAAAATACCTGCAATACCACATACTTCATCAGGGAATTTGAATGCTCTTTCAGTGTGTTTTGACATAAGCACTTGCAGGATCCAGAAGCACCTACATCATGGAAAGGGAAATTCAAAGAAACAGACTGGAATACCAATCTTTGACTTTCTCATTCCAGAATTTTCTGTGCAATGCTTCCTACACTACTCAGAAATGGGTAAATCTCAGCAGGCTTTGGGATTCAGACAAGGGGATTTGATGCAAGGTCTGATGCTTACAGTACAATTCTAAAGGTAAAATGAAAATTATTAATTGATTATCACATCTGTGCCTACTACCAAGCATTGATTTTAATGCCATTCTTTAAAAGGACAGCAGTTGTATTCTCATTATTCTCATTCAGGAGAAAGCATATCCTGAGAAAACATGACGAAAATCTATTTCAGAATGGTTGGCATTTGCCTCCCAAACATTACTAGGAGGACTGCCACTTTATTTACCTTCAAAAAGACAAAGACAAAACTCTTGAAAGCAAATTGGTCCTTGCAATGCATTGGGATTTACTACCAAAACCCTAGTAGAGAAGATAATATACATAGTATGAGATGAATTCATGAGAAGATAATGTTGTGTCAAATTAAATTCATTATAATTGTAATCATGTACAATTAGGAAGACATCCACTACATTTTAGTCATGTGCTGGTGCTGGCTCTAGACAAAACTTAGCACCAACATAACACGATGGCAATTACAATAATGAACATTTAATTCACTATTAGACAGATGTACAATTACAATGAAGCAATTCTATGAACAACTAGAACTTATTAACCCTTGTAGCATACTAAAGTCTATATACTTTCCCATAGTAGAGCTATTGTTAATTTTAAAAATATAAAGATACTTAGAATTGTGGAATAAGAGATGTTTTAAAATATATATTAGTCTGCTTGGTCTATACCATAAGAAATTATCATAGACTGGGTAGCTGAAACAAAGGAAAATTATAGAAAATACTTTCTTCTGTTTTCTGATTACATGTATGTATTTAACAATACAGTTTTACACAGAAAGCTAAGAGCACTTTTCTTCAGTCTTTACAGAAGGCCTTGGCCTTGAAAAACAGGGAATTTCTATCAAAATTCATATCATAGCACATTCAAAACTAATTCCTAGATAGATACACTATAATTTGTTTAGAATCTAAAAAGGCTTAATGACAATAATCAGCAGAGGAAAAAGAGCAGGTAAGTTTAATTTACATAAGTGATTAAAAAAAATGAATTCAATGACTAGTTAATTGAATTTAATTCATGAGCCCTGAAGGAGGTGGTGCCAGGGTTTGGAGGGGTAATCACTATGTCCAAATCATCTCCTGTTTGGAACTTCTGCAATTGCAGGGTCATGGAATCATCAGTCCCTCTTCTGCCAGACTGAGTGCTGACAATCTCCTTACCTCAGAGCCAGGACTTTTAAGATCTGTAAAAATAATCACAAAATTGAAGTGTGTGCTCTTCTTTCTAGCTTCTGGGTAGACTTCTTTTACTAAACCAGACAGTTCTTTCAAGGTTGCATCCATCCAAGTGTAGATCTAAAGCTTGCTTGAAGGTGCGTTCCTGCGGGAGAACTAGTCCATCGGGCAGTGATTAGTGGTGAAGGCCCAAGTGGCAGCAGGCAAGTCTTCTCATGGTCCTTCTTAACTTCCTCTTGGGTAATGCATGATTTACCACCATCTTCATCTTATAGCCTGTAAGACACTCAGAAAATAATTTAAATAATAACAATAACAACAATCCACAGTTCTAGAGCCTACAAATCCACAAGATGTTAGAAGAGTTGCTTTTTAGTGAGGTCTCCCTTCCTGGCTTGCAGACGGCCACCTTCCCTCTATGTCCGTATGTCCTCACATGACCTTTGCTCAGAGAGAGAGGGGAGAGAGAGAGAGAGAGAGGACACCAGTCTACTGGTTTAGGGGCAGACCTATTACCTCATTTAATTTTAATTACTTCCTTAAAGGTCATGTCTCCATAGTCACTTTGGTGATTAGTGCTTCCACATGTATTTTAGGGTAACACAATTCAGTGTATAAGAACATGTATAAATAGCATGTTCCCCTTTTCACTCCTTTTTAAAAAATATATACTGAAAATGCAATGTAAGTTTAAACATCTCTAGTTTTCCCCCTGTTAATAATCTAGGAAAGACCTAGTGGAAGTATTTTTATTCTTTTATAGCATAAGTGGTCCTTTTGAATACTCTGGGATAATAATAACCTAAAGTAGTATGTGTGAATTGGGAGAAAGTTTCACAAATAGCTTTCTAACAGAAAGTAGATAATGCACTTGTCTTAATCTGTTCAGGATTCTATAACAAAATACTAAAAACTAGGTATTCTATAAAACATAGAAACTTATTTCTCACAGTTATAGGGACTAAGAAGTCCAAAGTCAAGGTGCCAGCATATTCCATGCCTGTTGAAAACCTGCTTTATAATTCATAGATGGCAGCTTCCTGCTGTGTCCTTAAGTAGTGAGAGAGAACAGGCAACTCAGAAGGGCATCTGTATAGGGGCACGAATCTCATTGATAAGTGACCAAATCACCTCCCAAAGGTCCCACCTCCTACTATTATTGCGTTGGTATTAGGGTTCGGCATATGAGCTCAGTGGGGAGAGATTTCAGACTGTAACAGCAACCTCTGAAAACATATTGTATTTAATATACATAATTTATTCCCAAGATACTCTTGCTTCAAAACTATCGTGTAATAAATCAAATTAAACATTTTCATTTTTATTCATTGAGATACACAATTTTTTTAATTTTTGATATTCTTATCATTCTTAAATTTAAGAAGACCACCTTCAAATTTAAATAGCAATAAGTAACAATACTTGAATATAGTTTTTTTATTTGTATACCATATATTTGTGGAGCATAAATGCTACATTGATATATCCCATTGTGGTGAAGTAAGGGCCTTCAAAGCATAATCACTGAAGCAACTCACATTGTGCCAATCAAGCGACAGCCCATTATTCTCACCCAATTCCCCTCCCTTCACTCCTTCAATACTCCAGTCTCCATCATTCCACACTCTGCTTCCACGTGTACACATCATTTAGCTCCCACTGATAAGTGAGAACATGCAATATCTATCTTTTTGAGTTGTTTTACTTAATATAATGTCTTCCTGTGCCACATAGGTTGCAGCAAAATTCATAATTCATTCTTTTTTATTGATGACTATTATACATAGTGTATATTTGCCACATTTTCTTTCTCCAGTCCTCTGTTGATAAACATTGTGAGATGATTCTATATTTTTTGCAATTGTGAATATAGTGTACACATCCCCGAAGGAGTGTTTATTGTACCTGTTAGGTAGTTTTTACCCTTATGATTATCTTGTTGATGTATTGATTTGTTTTCTGGTAGTTCTATTTTTAGTTCTTTAAGAAATATCCATACTGTTTTCCATGGAGGTAGCACTAATTTGCATTCACGCCAACAATGTAAAGAGTTCCCTTTTCTCTACATCTTGCCAACATATGTTATTTTTTGTCTTTTTAATAATAGTCATTCTAATTGCTGTAAGATCTCATTGTGATTTTAATTTGCATTTCTCTAATTAGTGATGGTGAACATTTTTTCATATGCTTGTTAAAGTTATTTGTCTTCTTTTGAAAAAAAATGTCTGTTTATATATATAGCCCACTTTTTAATGGAGTTATTTGATTTTGTTGTTGTTGTTGAGTTCCTTATAAATTCTTGTTATTAGTTCTTTAGATTTTCCTGACGTTATCTTCTAGCATTTTTATAGTTTCAAGTCTTACATTGAAGTCTTTAATTTATGGTGAGAGATAAAGGTCCAGTTATTTTTCTACATACAGAAATCAAATTTCTTCAGCACAATTTATTGAATAGGGTGTCCTTTCTCTGATGTATGTTCTTGCTGACTTTGTCAAAGATAAATTGGATGTAAGTATATGGCTTATTTCTGGGTTCTCTGTTCTATTTCATTGGTCTATGTGTCTATTGTTATACCATCTTGTGCTGCTTGGATTGCTATAGTCTATAGTCTTGTATGATGATTTAAAGTCAGTACAATTTAAAGTGAGAGGCAAACTGATGCCACCTAGTTTGTTCTTTTTACTCTAGTTTGCTTTGGCTATTCTGGCTCTTTTCTAATTCCATATAAACTATAGGATTTTTTTTTCTAATTCTGTGAAAAATAACATTGTTATTTTGGTAAGCATTGCACTAACCTGTAAATTGCTTTGAGCAGTGAGATCATTTTAATGATATTAGTTCTTCTGATCCATGAGCATAGGATGTTTTCCCTTTTTTTATGTCATCTATGATTTGTTTCATCAGTGTTTTGTTGTTTTCCACGTAGAGATCTTTCACCTTTGGATTAAATATTTTCCTAGACTCTTTTTGAAGCTATTATAAATGGGATTGCCTTCTTGATATGGTTATCTGTTAGATTGCTTTTGGTGTATAAAAATGCTACTGGCTTCTATATGTTGCTTTTGCATCCTGAAATGTTAATGAATTCATTAATCAAATTTAAGAGGGTTTTTTTGTAGACTCATTAGAATTTTATAGATATAAGATCATATTGTAGGTAAAAGATAATATTGTGGATACAAGATCATATTATAGGCAAACATAGATGACTTGATTTCCTCCTTTTTTTTTTTTGCATTTTCTTGATTGCTCTGGCTGGGACTTCTAGTATTACATTCAATACAAGTAGTGAAAATGAGCATCCTTCTCTTATTCCAGTCTTAGGGAGAAAGTGTTAAAAATTTCCTTGTTAAGTATGATGTTGAATGTGGGTTTGTTGTGTACAGTCATTATTTTGAGGTATGCTCCTTTAGCTTAGTTTTTCAAGGATTTTTGTCATGGAACTATGCTGAATTTTATCAAATGTTTTTTCTCCATCAATTAAGATGATCATATAGCTTTTGTCCTTCATTCTGTTTATGTGATATATCACATTTATTTATTTTTTCATATGTTGAATAATCTTGCAGCCTTGGTATAAAAACCTACTTAATCATGATATATTACCACTTTAATGTGCTGTTGGATTTGATTTGTCAGTATTTTATTGGATCTGTGTTCACTTTCTTTATTTGTTGTGTCTTTGGTGAGTTTGGTTTCAGGGTGATACTGGCCTCATAGAATGAGAGGAGGAGAATTTCCTCCTTCTTAACATTTTAGAACAGTTTCAGGAAGATTGCTATTAGTTCCTTGGTTCTGGGCTTTCTTTCATTGGGAAATTTTTTATTACCAATTTAATCTTATTATTCATATTAGTCTGTTCAGGCATTCTGTTTCTTCCTGGTTCAATCTAAGGAGGTTTTATGTTTCCAAGAATTTGTTCATCTCCTACAGGCTTTATACTTGTGAAGAAATAGTTGTTCATATGGTCTCTGAAGATCTTTTACACTTTGTGGTATCAGGTGTAATGTCTCCTTTTTCATATCTGAATCTCTTCATGTCCTCTCTCTTTTCTTGGTTATTCCAGGTAGCGGTTTATCAATTTTGTTTATCTTTTTTAAAAACTAATTTTCATTGGGCGGCACCTGTGGCTCAAAGGAGTAAGGTGCTGGCCCCGTATGTCAGAGGTGGAGGTTAAAACCCAGCCCAGGCCAAAAACAAAAACTAATTTTCATTTTGTTGTTCCTTTGTATTGCTTTTTGGTGTCAGTTTAAGTTCCACTCTGATCTTTGTTATTTCTTTCCTTCTACTAAATTTAAGTTTGACTTTTTCTAATTTCTTGAGGTTTAACATTAGGTTGTTAATTTGTGATGCTTCTCTTTTTTTATGCAAGCAGTTAATGCAAAGAATTTTCTTCTTAGCATAGCTTTTCATGTAACCGCATGTTTTAGTATATTTTGTTTTGATTTTTATTCATTTCAACTTTTTTTTTATGTGGGGTCTCACTTTGTTGCCCTCGGTAGAGTGCTGTTGTGTCATAGCTCACAGCAACCTCAAATTCTTGGGCTCAAGTTATCTTCTTGCTTCAGCCACCCAGGTAACTGTGACTACAGGTGCTCGCTGCAATGCCAGGCTATTTTTTAGAGATGGGATAATGGTCTCTTTTTTTCTCAGACTGGTCTTGAACTCCTGAGCTCAGGTGATCTACTCACCTTGGCCTTCCAAAGGGGTAGAGTTACAGATGGGAGCCACCATACCCTGTCTCAAAAAATTTTAATTTGTACATTAACTCTGTCATCATTCGGGAGCATGTTGTTTGATTTCCACATGTTTACATTGTTTCTAAAGCTCCTCTTCCTATTGATTTCTAACAGTCTTTCATTGTAGTCTGACAAGATACTTGATTAGACCTTAATTTTTAAAAATTTGTGAAGACTTGTTTTGTGGCCTACCATATGGTCTATCTTAGAGAATGTTCCATGTTCTTGTGACAAAATGCATAACCTGTAGTTGTTGGGTCTAGTGTTCTATAAATGTCTGTTAGGTTCATTTGGTCTAATGGAATATTATAAAATAGTGGTGATAATAATACATTCTCTTAGTGTATAATAATAGTGATGATAATAATACACATCTCTTTTGTTTCCCTAGGATTTTTGTGTGAGACTTGTATGAGTTAATATCCGTGTATAAAATACTTAACAATAGTTTCTTGCACAACACTTATAAGTGTATGCACAATAATAACACATTATTTAATTATTGGATGATATAGTTCATAAACAGCTTGATGTTCATGATCTCAGCACTGTTATAGCAGCTGAAGACCTGAGGTAGTGGATTTATTTACTCTTTCATTTGGTCATTCCTCAATATCTGGGCACCCAACATAAGTCGTAAGTGTGCTCAGTGCAGGGATGTAATAGCCCATCAATCAAACTAATATCTTCTTAACAAAGCTTAAGAAATTTCTAATAAGAAATTTATCAAATATGGCAGTAAGATGTGATTTCTGTTATTGTTTGTGAGGTGGGCTAAATAATTAATTTTATGCATCAATTTGACTAGGCCATGGAGTACCCAGATATCTGGTCATATATTTTGAGTTTTCTTGTGAGAGAATTTTTGGATATGAGTTGGCCAAAGAGAGAGGGAATCAGTCTCTTTCATGGTAGGCTCCTCCTCTTTTGTTTCTAGATGAGCACTGCTTACATGGCTCTTTCTTTTTCTCATTATCTATGTTGATAAATTCTCTTTTAGACATTTTTGCTCCTCAAGGTCTTTAGTCATGTTGAAATAGTCAGCTTTCATATTAGGCTACATCCTTCCTTTTCATTAGAAGAAAGCTTTCAAAAATCCATTTAAATTATTGTGCTTTCACAAGTTAATTTTCCATCTTTTATTATTAATAATAATAGCTATCAATTATTGAGTACTTACTATCTATCTATTGGGGGCATTCAAAGAACCTTATATACTTCATCTCATTTGATACTTACAAAACCTAAATTAAGACAGTTTTGCTATACCCATATTCAAATGAGAAAGTCAAGGCTTAGGGAGTTAAGTGTCATATCTCAAGTTCACCTGGCTATTGATAGTAATCAGCAGAGCCTGGGTGGAAACTAGCTGCACTATTTAACTTCAGTGTCCATACTCCCAACAATTTATTTCTTTAAAAGCTAATGTTATTTCTAAGCTTGACATTTTCTGTTTTCACTATTAACTAATTATAGCTAAACATGTGAAAAACTTCTATTGGATATCAACAAGGAAAATGCACTGTGGTGCATCAAGTTAAAAGACCCTGTAAACCAGTCAAGTTAAAAGACCATCTGTGCAGTCTTGGTGTGGATAAAATCATGTATATACATACCTATATATGTTTTATTCTTGCAATTCACTAAAACCCAAACAGAATTAACTTGAATGATGTGTTGCATGATGATGTAGGAAATATATCTGCACACATGTCAGCATATAATTTAATTCCTAAATTAATATACTCCTTCCTGAGACTTCATCATGAACAATTCTTAAAACACAGTAATATGTGCTTGGAATTTTATTTTATTTCAAAATATTACAGGGGTACAAGTTTTTTGGGTTACTTGTATAGATTTTGTTATGCCTGTATCACGGTCATAATGTGCCCCTTTCTCAGAGAGTGTTCATGGCACCCAGTAGGTAGGTTTGTGCCCAGCCCTGCCTGTTGCCTTCCTCCTACTTCATTTCCACTAAGTTTTACTTCCTTCTCTACACAAGTGAACTTATAGACCATTCTAATTTAATAATTTAATGTTCATTTTTCCATTATTTAGATACTTCACTTAGGATAATGGTCTAATTAAATTCAGTTCAACAAAAATTTAGTCAGTACCAACAATGTGCAAAACCAGAAACAATGAAAAACTTCAATCTTTAAGGATAAGACAGTATCTTACTTTGTGATTTCTTATTCTCATTTCTATTCACGGAAATATTTTGTTATTTTCTAAGTAAGCTTCATGTTGTTCTTCCCCTATTTGTTTTGTGCCCCACTATAAATGAGAGGTGAGTTCCTTCATAAACCCTATTTTTATTGCCTTGCACCGGAGCAAAGAAACAAGGCAGGTAAATAAAAGTTTCTGTATCTAACTAAAATTTTAATAGCACCTAGAACACCATCATCATAAAAAATAATTTATTGTGGTATTGATATTAACATTTATTTCCTTAGCATTTTATTTGGCTGAAAGATTATTACAGTGAATAAGAGGCTTTCCCCATTCTAAATATTACAAATGCATGGCAAATTTCCATCTATATTCTGAGACCTTTCTGAGTTATGTACAATTAACTCTCTGAATTAACGGTGTCTATAGGATACTTGGTGCTCCACCTGCTTCCAAGGGCAAAGGGAACCACCAGTAGGAATAAGAACAAGTTTAGAATAAATTTAACGGAAAGCAGGATTTATGAAAAAGTGTCTCCCTTCTAACATCCACTAATCTTTTTACTGACACAAGTTAACGTAAGTTTCTGGAATGCAAACTAGAAGTTTTCCCTATGCTTCTCAGCAAGTCACATTGTACTCAAGGCATATGTCCTATAGACATTAAATGAAAATTGCCTGGTACAATGATTGATTCTGCATGCCCCTATTATGGACTCAATCTTCCATTTTCAATTTCCACTGATCAGATGTTAATTAAAAATGAAAACACAACTCTTTTTAGGAAGGCATGCAGAGAATGAGGAGAGCAAGGAGAATTAAGAAAATCTTTTTACCACCACAGTGAATCTAGATTGGGGAGAGAGAAAAACAAAGAATGTCTTTCTGTATCAGCTTGTCTTTTTGTAATTACAACAACCGCTTTCAAGAACTGTCTGGATATTAAAGTGGTAAAACTAAAATCAATCTAATTATCCACAGTGAACCTTCCTTCTATCAATTTCTATTATGGCAGAAACAAAATTGGCCATTACTCACCACTTCAATATTAATGCTGCCTACAGCCCCTCTGAGAGGTACTTAGATGCACACCATTTGTTAGAAATCTGAAAGTGATTCCTTTGACTATTAGTACATGCATGGGAAGAGAGAAAAGATAGAGAGAAATTACTTATTCATTTGTTCTTTCAACAAAGAAGCACTGGGCTTAGCCCTGCGACCATAAACATGTATAAAATGCTATTTCCAATCTGGTTAGGGAGGAATGCACAGACGATAATGAGTGAGAGACTCACGTAGTAATGAGGAGGAGTAATAAGCCACGTCAAAATGTTTCTAAGAGATTGAGAGAGGGATGTTAGGATATGGCTCAGCTGTTTCTTGGGAGGAATTGGAGAGGAATCAAGAAGGAAAGGCCTGAGCAAAACATGAAGGTGAAAAATACTAAGTGGTGAATATGGAACCAAAAGCAATTTGTATTGTGTAACAGGATGGGGCAGGTGGAGACTGCCAGGGAAAAAGGCAATGAGGGATACATTGTGCTCCATTTTTAAGAAAAGAGATTTCGTTTACTAGGAGATGGGAGAATGCCCATGTTTACGGGCATTGGAACTACACTGAAACAGTGTAGGCTAACTGTCTGTAGGCTGATTGTTCCACTGCCTTTCCAGATCCACTCTTCACCCTTCCCAATTCTGTGTTCTACCCTGGGAGACTGACTTACACTGACCACGTCAAGGGCTTTCAGTTGGGTTTGGTCAATGGAATCCCAGTCATTGCTTCAGGAGAGTAGGAGTGAGGGCAGAGGACTCATCTGGCTTTCTCCCCATGAGGGCACCATCACCATGAGCTGGTATGGTTCTCATTAGTCAAAGTTCTCTGCTTTCTTCAAAGCACTCAGCCTTCCCCACCTAATTTTTCCATATTGCAGTAACCATTGCCTCATCTCATCCAATGGACCCAACAGGTGATAACAGCTTGGTCAGGTAATTACACCATCTGTTATGGTTGCCCTATACCCACACTTCTGGAAATTATCTGTCTGTGAATAAAGATTCCCTGAATGATCTTGAATTAGTCATTAGAAAAATGAAAATCAAAACCAGAATGAAGGGACAAGTTGGCTGACTGGAGACCCTGCTTGCTGGACCATCCTGGAGAGAAGGAATGGTTCCAGATAAAAGACAGGGGAGGGGTAAGGCAGCTCACATTTAGGTCAGAGAGAGAACGAAGTGTGGAAGCCTGCCAGGGACCTTGCAGAGGTAAATTGTGAAGCAGAGAAGGCAGAGGATGAAGGATAAAGGATGACAGCAAGGATGAAGCCCACTGAGTCTCGGAGCCCAGGGAGGGGTAAGTGTGGAAATCCTTTCTCCCTCCCCCACTCCTGTGGTGATCAGAAGTCTACCAGGTTACGTGGAAGCTTTCCACTCCTGTAAGCCCAAGAACTATGGCAACCACAGAACTGTGGGGTGAACTTGTGTGATCCCAGAGCTTGGACATTCCTTGCAAGATCCCCTCAGAGGACAGTGACCCGAGAAGCTGGACAGGAATGTTCCTCCATCCAGGTTCTTCTCCTTCCGGAACCTTGTTCCGTCCACTCCAACCAGGAGAGCAGTTTAAGCCAAGAATTTCGTGAGTGAATGCCTCTCCCCAGATGCCAATATTTCAATCTGAGGTTTCCTCAAACAACGGGACTCATGCCTATCCCTTGAGGGTCCCTCTATTGGACCTGGGGTGCCCAGTCTAGGAGTGCCCTGTCTGCTGGCACACCTCCCAGATGCACAACAGTGGCCAGACATGCCGGCCAGATCCCACGCTCCCTGGACTCAAGTGGGTACCTAGGGGGACACAGGGAGGTTTGTGAGTTGAACTTAAGATGTGAGGGAACCCACATGGGCAGGACGGATGGGAGAGTCATGTGGATCTGAGATGCCGCAGTCTGGGGAGGGCCCGTCCCCTCTGTTAGAGTAGGCTGTGTCCTCCAGCAGGGAAAACCCCAGCCTGTGGTGCCATCACCACAGAGGGCAAAGCATTCGAGTGCATTTTTGCAGTCAGATGCTAGAGGGTGAGAGAATCACAAGAGGGGAACTCATTCCAAACAGCCAGTGAGGAAGGGGGGCCCTCCCCCGTGAGCATGATGCTGAGTCTGGAGAGCCAGTCTTGGCCCTCTGCCCAGTGGCCCTCGCAGCCTGGAAATGCCCTTGGAGCCACGAAGAGGGTCCCCAGGTGGGGAGGATATCAGCCCACGGTGACATAGCAACTGGCTGCAGCGTTTTCAGATGCACCTGAGAGCAGCCACACTCCACAGGGCGGAGGCCTGAGAGCAGCCACACTCCACAGGGCAGAGGCAATGCAAGACAGGAGAGAGAACTCACTTCAGACAGCCAGCCAGGGAACTGTGGTCCCCGCCTCATAAGCAGTCATCCCAGTTTGGAAAGCCAGCCTTGACCCTTCTCCCAGCTGCTCTACCTGGTGGCTGGGAAAATAGCCTCTGAGTCATCCTGAGGCTTTGCAAAGCCTTCTATGCTGGCACAACCTCCTTCCCCTCCACTCACCTGCACTGGAAATCAAGCAACCTCCTGGGAGCTCAGGGCCTTTCACAAAGCCTGGGGCATCCAAGCGCTCTCACTGAGGTATCAGAGCTCATCCCGGTGCAGATTATCTATGTAGTTGGCTCTTTCCTGCAAGCATTAACCACTTACAGAAAGAACAACTGTGTAACTCATTACAGCATCTACCAACTCAATCAAACAGGGCATGGCTGATTCTTGCTCATGAGCATCACCCACCATCTCAGAGATTAAGTTGGGGTTCTCAATACAATTCATGCTGCTAGGAAGAGGAAAAGTGAGGAGGATAGAAGCAACCAGGGTCAGGGGACATAGCTTTTGAGGAGAAAAATAAATGATATGATCTCCCTTCTCAATTGCAGGCCTCTGAGTGAATCAGGCAGCTGCTCAAAGTCTATGCAGCAACTTTCCATCAGAGAGCAGGTGCGCCAGAGATCTGGTGCCAGCCATTCTCCATTTCTGCGACTGATGTCATCCTGATTGTTTTGGTGCAGGTCTGCTCAGGACCCAGCCTTCCAGAAGTAGCCTTTGCATCACCCCCACTGGGATGAGGAGAGAACAGGTGCTCCTCTGTGTCACGCCCTGAGACTGGGCGCTGAGCATATCTCTACCCTGGCGTGGGAGCTGAATGAGAAGAAGATCAGGGCCCTGCCTGGGAAGCCTGGGGTAACTGTATCTGTGCATCCTCGGTGTAGGAGGGGACTCTTGGCCAACCAGCAACCCACTTCCATGGACCTTGCATCCCTGAGACAAACCCCTGACGGGGCATCAGCACTCCCCAGGCTGGAGGAACAGCCTCCCATATTGGAAGCTCCACTCCCCAAAACCCCAGAGCAAGTTCACTGTGCCCGAGTCCAAGGCTTTGCCCCTATAGCTTGAGGGCCAACACAGGCCCTACAACTCCACCTCAAGAATCCAGAGTTTGCCAGAAACAAACTAGGCTGGCATTAGACAAATGTTTTAGTCTGGTTTTGGTAATTTTTTTGATACCTTGGAAGAACAAGTTTTTTGAGGAACCTAATGAACACTTACTTCTTTCCTATTAAGCTTCCCCTGAATCCATGGGTTAGACTTGGCATTCTCAGAATCAGTTTGAGGTGTAGACACACAATGTGTCCTTGGGAACATTTAGTTCTTCCCAAAGCACTGAATTTTCTGCATGTTCACAGATCCACTTCCTTTTGAGCCTTCAAGTAATAACTGTCTGTCTCTATACAGCTTCATTTTTCCATTGAAAATACATTTTGCTGGCTCAGGGCCTGTAGCTCAGTGGCTAGGGTGCCATGTACACCGGAGCTGGTGAGTTCAAACCCAGCCCAGTCCTGCCAAACAATAATGACAACTACAACCAAAAAAAAAAAAAAAAAAGTAGCCAGGCATTATGGCGGGCTATAGTAGCCCCAGCTATTTGGGAAGCTGAGGTAAGAGAATCACTAAGCCCAAGAGTTTGGGGTTGCTGTGAGCTGTAACACCACAGCACTCTACCGAGGGCAACATAATAAGACTCTGTCTCAAAAAAAGAAAAGAAAAGAAAAAATATATCTTGCTACATTTAAAGCAAGATTGCATGTGCCTTGAAAATTGTAAATCTTAGCTTTTTTGATTAGAATAATAGTAAGGATTATCTGTAAAAACGGTTATACCTCAGAAATGTCATTTGGCTTTGAAGCTTTCAGAAAGTGCACATCAATCTCCCTAATTGTGCTCTTTCTGGACCTAAGCTAATGTTTATGCTGAAATCTTTCCTGAAAACAAATGACACCCTCCAGACTCCACCATCTTTTTTTAAATTTTCTTTTTCAATGTTTTTAATTGCAGTATATGAAGGGGAACACAGTCCTGCCACATACTGGTGGCAGTACAGACTGAGTCACAGCTGTGAGTGTGCCATTCACCCAGGGGTTAGTGTGCACTATAGCCGATAGGTACAAATTTACCCATCCCCTGACCCCTTCCAAAGCTTGATTTTCATTGAAATTTACTCACATATTTGCACTTAAGCATTGATCGATTAGTTCCAGTTTGTATTAAGGACAAGTGTTTGTTTCTCTATTTTTGTGATGTTTCAATTAGAATAATGGTTCCCAGTTCCATCCAGGTTGTCAAAAAAGATACTAGATCACCATTTCTTTTATGGCTGAATAGGGAGAATTATGACACACTCAGGAAAGAAATTGCAGAGGATATAAAAAGATGGAAAAATGTATCATGTTCGTGGATAGGCAGAATCAACATTCCCACCATCGTTTGTATTTGTTTTACTATTGCTGGGGTTGATTTTTCTCACTATATACTCTGGAACATTTCACACTGCCTATTTTTCACAGTTTATTGACCATTCTGACCTTACTTGCTTAAGTTGCTTACAGCATGGACCCATCCAATTATAATGCTGTTCCTTTGATGTCCTGAATGTCATCAAAATTTCTCCCTTTTAATGTTTTCTTTATCATTGGGGACCAGATTAGGTGAATAGAGAGGGTTCTTGAATAGAGTAAGTTGTTTACTGACTAAAAACTCCGTCACAGACAGTGCTGTGTGAGCTGGTGCATTGTCATGATGCAAGAGCCTTGAGTTCTTGGTCAAGATACTCAGTTAAGATTTTCCTGACTGTTTCTTTAACAATGCTTAGTTGGTCAGCTATGTTTCTCACAGGCAGGAGATGATTATGATTACAATTTGACTAATTTTTGCAATATTTTAATCAATTCTGTGCATTTTTGGCCACTCTGACCTCATCAATGATGCTTTCTCTCTCCTTAGAAAAACACTTTTTCATTTGTACAGTGCTGCTTTTAATATTATATTGATGTTTTCTCCTTGTGAATTAAAAAAATTACTATTTAAAATTTAATAATTACAATAATGCCACTGTGCTCTAGCCCAAGAGACATTGCAAGACTGACACAAAAAAAGAAAAGAGAAAAAAAAGAGAGCAAGAGAGAGAAGGCTGGATGTGGGTGGCTCACGCCTGTAATCCTAGCAGTCTGGGAGGCCGAGGTTGGTGGGTCACCTGACCTCAGGAGTTTGAGACCAGCCTGAGCAAAAGTGAGACTCGGTCTCTAAAAATAGCCTTGCCTTGTGGCAGGCCCCTGTAGTGTGGGCCCTTGCACAAGCTTTGAGCTTCTGACTACTGGTTCTGCCCTACCCCAATCTCTTGGGCCAAACCTAACTTTAAGCTAGAGGTAAATATGCAACAAAGCCCTCAGACAAGGCTCCGTTCTTGCTCTCACTTCTCTTACTTTGCCATTTCTATTCCCATTTATTGCTTCATAATCATCAATGTAAAAAAGACTGAAATTTCTGGAATCTGCCTCCAGGCATAAAAGTGACATTACTCCAGGATTATTCATCAGTGCCTTGGCACAAAATAAATGTTGAAACATTTTTTGAGTAATGAATAAGTACATTGACATATGTGATATCATGCTTTGTCCCAAAGAATGATGAACATAACATAATATCAAGAGAGATTGTGTAAATTGTGTAAAAATCTGATAGATTTCAATGGTTTGATAAATGATCAGAGTGGAACAGAAGCAAGTCGGATGACTTCTTAAAGCTCTTCTATGATGCTTGGATGGGATATTTTGTGCATCTTGAAAGCTGTTTCTTTACTCACTGGATTCTAGTTGTTAAACTTCTCTGTCAAACAAAGAAAGCAAAATATCCAAAGCTGAACTGAGGATAGGGAGAGAGTAACGAGGTAATATAAGACCTGGCACTGTCTAAGAAAGAGCTTACTCTTGATAACCCTGCCTAAAAGACAAAATACCTTCGGAGAAACCAGTTAAGGACGATTCACAAGCATTGTATTTAAAAAGGGATACTATCTCATGTTTTGCAAACACCATCATGTTTAGAATGATGGTGACAGAGCCTTTACCAAGATGAAACAGGGGAGATGGCAGTAATAGAATCATAGCTGAGAGATACACATATCATGTGTGCTTTCTTTTGGGATTGTTTGATTATTCTCCACTCAGGAACATATCCTAAATCCAGCAGAAAGATAGTGAGGATAAATGACAATGCCCTCAGTCTAATCCTGTTTCGTGCAAACTACATCGTTCCAGTTGCACAAAAAGAACATTGTCTTGGGATTAAATATACCTATGATACTTATTGTAAATCCTTACATTTGTTCAATAATCCACTCAATGACAAGTCTTTTGATGGCTTGCAGTTTTGTTTATATATCCCTAGATATTAGATTTGTTTTCTTCTCCTTTCCTCATCAGCTATCAGAAATTTCCTCGGCATCAGCAGAATTTCATTAAGAAATCTAAATACCTCATGCATATGTTTCACAATCACTGCTAACACATATTAATTACTTAGCATGGTTACCTTGGCTTCCAAAAAACAAAGGCGGCACAGTTGGAACAAACTGGATTTGTTAAAAGCAAATCACCAGTCCTATCTCTCTAGTTACCTATGTCCCATCCCTGGTGCTTTCACATGCAGCTGTTCAGGTTGTTTGCTAAGAGTATCCTGAAGAGGTAATTGGGGGCTGGGATCCCATTTTCCATTTGAGAAGCTATGTGCTCTAATAGCATGTACACCTTATTGTGAATTCTCATGAAGATGCCCCTTGGGCTCCCAGGAGGCACAGACAGAAACATTTACCTAATGTTAGGCAGTGAGCTATCTCGTATGAGAAAGGTCCTTATGGAAAAACGCTAATGATTACCAAATACTCCTTCCTCCTCCTTATTTACTTATTTTTTTTGAGACAAAGTCTCAAGCTATTGTCCTGGGTAGAGTGCCGTGCCATACCTCCCAGCTCACAGCAACCTCCAACTCTTGGGCTTAAGCGATTCTCTTGCCTCAGCTTCCCAAGTGGCTGGGACTACAGGCGCCTGCCACAGTGCCTAGCTATTTTTTTGGTTGCAGTTGTTATTGTTGTTAGGGGGCCCAAGCTGGGTTCAAACCTGCCAGCTCTGGTGTATGCGGCCAGCACCCTACCCACTGAATTATGGGCACCACTGCTTCCTTTCTCCTCCTTCTCAAGAAAATCAGATATTCATGATGGCCACATAGCTAGTTTAAAACATTCAGTTCCAGCCGGGCACAGTGGCTCATGTCTGTAATCCCAGCACTCTGGGAGGCTGAGGTGGGTAGATCACCTGAACTCAGGAGTTTGAGACCAGCCTGAGCAAGAGGGAGACCCAGTCTCTGAAATAGACGGGGGTTGTGGCAGGCACCTGTAGTCCCAGCTACTTGGGAGTCGGAGGCAAGAGAATCTCTTGAGCCCAAGAGTTTGCAGTTGCTGTGAGGTGTGATGCCTCAGCACTGTACCCAAAGCAACAAAGTGAGACACTATCTCAAAAAAGAAAAAGGCAAGGAAGTAAGCAGGACAGGCATCTACACCAGAGAAAGCCAAACTTTATTAAAAAGCATTAGCTTATCACTCATGGCCAAAATTGTGTGGCATGTGTGCTCCTATCTGTAAGGAAGTTTAAAAACTGATTGTTTGGTTTTTTTTCTGCAAAGTAGATAGTATGCATCTGATGCCTTAGCCATTTCGTGATCAGATGACAACATGAAGAAAGGCGCATGAGCACGATAAAAGCATCCACGACACAGCATCGCCAAGAAGACACTTCGCAAAGACGAACTTCACACCTGCAGACTGCTCGTTATGTGTGAAGAATCGACTTTGATCTTGTCCAGCCACTGTACACCGGCTACTGTCCCACGAAGCAGAAAACACCCAGAACTGACCCGTCAGTCTTTCCCATACTTTGGAAAAGATACGTGAGAAAGCTTCTGCTAGATTTCATGCTCAAAATATTTATTGTATTCTATATTTATCTAGTTTTAAAGTTTTATCATTAATTACCTAAGGGAACCTAACTTATTGGTTTTCTCTCATAAATAAGTAATTTAGGTGGGTTTTAGTTAAACAGTATTAATATATTGCTAAAAACAAATTATGACTTTTTCCAAAGTCTTGGTAACTGTCCAAGAGAAGAAATTAATATTTAGCTGAGCAGTGATGTTTTCTCTGTTTAAAATGCTCAGGATACAGAATTTCTAACAGGTTCTGGCACATGGTCAGTAAATACTGAATAATAATTAAAGGGATGGCATATAACGATAGTTTTAAACAATTTCCAAAAATAGTTTATAGTCTAGATAAATATAGACTGGATAAATTACAAATCCTGGTGTAACATCTCCTAAAAAGGGACACTGTTCTATTTTAGAAGCCAAAATTTCTTGCTCTTTGAAAATTAGGAAATTTTGCTATGAGTCTATGTATAGTATAGTAAAGTTTACTCTAAGTCTACATACTTATTTTCATGATGTCAGATTTTTGTGTACATTATTTAAAAGGAGAGTTCTAGACAGGAGATAAAATTGAAAGATGTTTGTACTCTAAGTACTGGTACATGTACTCTATGTACGAAGAAAATTAATCACTTCGCAAATACGCTTCATGCATCAGCCCCTCCTGAAAGTATGAAGTCCAAGGGGCAGGAAATATCACCACTCCCACTTATTTAAACTTCTTCTGTCTATTGTTTTCCAGACATGGTCCTGCTGGAGATGAAAACGTCAGTGATGCTCAGTGTTTCACCTGAAGTGTTCATGATCTTACGGTGGAAATATATCACCTAAGTGAAGAAAATATAGTAATTGAGGTGGATCATATATGAACAAAAGTGCAAAGAATAAAAGAGAAACAGAAAGATATACTACTAGAAAGATAATTAAAGAACATGTCTTTTAGTCCTTGATAAAACAAGTAAACAAAAATACTTCCCCCCAAAAATAGAATCAGAATAGCAGCAGATTGTTCAAATATCGCTACAGAGAAAAAAACTTATGTTACAAAAAGAATATATTTTAAAAATTGCTTTTAAAAGATTTCAAACATTGACCCTACATCAAGTTACAAAGAAAATGTCAAATAATTCCCCAACGTGGAACACAAAATATATACTCTGATGACAGTGTAATTAATCAGCAATTTAAAAAATATATAAACCACCAAAATGCAGCCACTTAGAAATGTTAAGAAAAAAATGTCATCTTAAATAATGTTGGCACTAAGAAGAATGTAAGAACTCAATTTCGAAATACTCAGGAAATGATTATTAAAATATTAAACATCAAGATATATGGGGGTGTGGCTAGGACTGTATAATGGCGAAAATATGGCTTTTGAAACTTTCATTAATAAATAAGGAAGAATAAAAATAAATTATTAAATATTTAATTATAAGCTATCATAAGATTGTGAAATTTAAAACTGTAATTTATTTCTGTTAAAATAAAATATGGAGTATTTATACCCAGCTTTGATTACTGGGAAACAAGACAAAGATCCTCTACTGAACCCAGGGATAATTTTTTTGAGTTTCTATGATGGGAAAGGCCTTCTTTTAAGGTAATGAGGAAATAGCAATGAATCACAAAACTTCAAAGAACCAGTTAATCAAATAAATTTATCTGTGAGATTGTCAAATATATACTTGCATAATGTAATAAGAAAAAACTCTTGGTGTGTGCGTGTGATTTCCTTCCATTCAATATAAAGTGATAACTCTTGTGTTTTCAAAATATTTTCACTATTTTTAAATATGATATATAATAGTTGTACATGTTTGTGGGATACATGTGAAATTTTATTTATTTATTTATTTATTTATTTATTTTCAGGGTAGATGTGATAATTTAATATATCCGTATAACTTTTAAAATCAAAGCAGAGTAACTGGGATATCCATCACCTTGAATATTTGTCTTTTCTTTATAATAGAAACATTCAAATTATTCTTTTCTAGCCATTTTGAAATATATAATAGTTTATTGTACACTATAGTCACCTTACTGTCCTATCAAACACTATATCTCATTTCTTCTATCAAACTTTATATTTTTTCCATTAATCAGTCTCCTTTTATCCCTCAACCGCTTCACCCTTCCTGGCCTCTGGTAACCACCCACTGATGACTTCTACTTTTTCAGCTTCCACGTATGAGTGAGGATGTGATATCTGTCTCTCTGTGCTTGGCTTATTTCACTTAATGACCTCCAAGTTCATCCATGTTGCTGCAAATGAGAGGATTTCAGTCTTTTCTTTTGAACAATAATTTATTGTGCATATAATCTATCTTTTCTTCATCCATCCATTTATAAGCACTCAGGTTGACTATTATGAATAGTGCTGTAATAGACATGGAACGCAGATATCTCTTCAGCACATTAAATTCTTTTCTCTTAAATATATGTGGAGTAGTGAAATTGTGGGATTCTATGGTAGAACTATTTTTAGTATGTCAGGGCCCAGGACTGGACTGGTCTCAGGCCTGGCTTATCTAGGTTCTGGACACAGACTGCTAAGTTACCTGTGCTCAGAAACAAATTCTCTTAGGTGCCTAAGGGCTATCTACTTTAGCTGGAGAGAGAGGGAGGGAGAGAGCGATAAAGAGAGAGAGAGAGAAAGTCTTAGAGGGTAAGGCAGTCTTGTTAGAATAGATAGATCTTAGTCTTTAGCAGAGCTTGGTGATCTTCAGCAGAGAGATGCCAGGCTGGCGTTCTGCAGGCAGGAGAGGAGACAGAGTCAGAGTAAGCGGGTCTGTGATAGAATGCGCATGCTCCCGGCTGCCTTCTCCTCCAGCCTGATATAAGGCTGATCTCGTGCCTCTAAACACCACAGGTGTAGAGGCTGCCAATTCACCACTGCTCTCATCTCGTGAGCTCTCATGCTTGTTAGGAGAGCTAAATCCCTCCCATGCCCTTTCCAACCAGGTCTTCCATTATTGAGCTGTACAGGTATTTCTTATAACTCTCACTCCTCCTAGCCAGA
>CAUYON010110609.1:0-13837 GCA_963573935.1 Arctocebus calabarensis | reverse complement strand
TGGGCAACCTTTCCTGGTTCCTGATCTGAGTGGAAATGATTTCAATTTAATGCTATTCAATATGATATTAGCTGTGGGTTTGCTGTAGATGATCTCTATCAGTTTAAGAAATGTCCCTTCTATACCTATTTTCTGAAGTGTTCTGAGCATGAAGGATGCTGCCATTCTGATATTTAACAGTTCTTATTGCCAGAAAATATTTCCTCCTGTCTAACCCATGTGCATCATGCTGCAGTAGAAGTCCTTCTCTCAGGTATGTCCTTCTTATTTGTTTGCGGTTTTAATCTTAATAAAGTGAACAGCATGAAACATCCTAATCTTCAGAGACATGTTTTCTTTATTTCTTGTGTTCAGGAGCTGAAAGTACAAAATACAGTGGAAGCTCCAGAGTCTTCTATAAACTTCAAATTCATTTGTGGTAGCCCAGATTAGCTGGACATTTTGTGGCTGGTTTTCTTTTCCTGCATGTCTCTCTGAGAGGCTTTTTAGGTGGGGACGTTTAGGGGAAATAGGAGCGCATATTGCAAAATGAGCTATACCTTGGTAGCTCCTTTCAGCTGAAGATCTCCAAATCTTTCCCATTTAAGGAAGGTAGTGCACATAGAATTTTAAGATGTTGAAGAATGTGTGTGCCTGAACTTCGGTTTTAAAACTATGCTTCTGTTTCCTTGTCACATGGAGTAACCATACAGTCTGCTAGTACTGACTTATTAGGTTTGCTTCCAGCCTATGTAAAAATGAACATAGCAACAAAGAAGAAAGAAGGCATGGACTTCAGAAACATTTGATTTCTATAGCAGAGAGGAAAAAAAACTTTTTAAATTTTCTTAACAAATCTGAGTAATTATATGGCCTTTAAGGCAAATAGCTTCCCTTAACAATTAGAAGAACTTTTAAGAAGAAACAATGAGCCGTGCAGCCTGCCATAGCCTGTGTTCAGAATAATTTTCATTTCTACTTATCTGTGAAGGTTGAAGGAATGTCTGCAAATATTTGCTTGGTTTCTATGGTGAAGGCAAGAGAGAGATCAAATATGTGATTGTTTAGTGTCAAAATCAAAACTATACTATACTGTACTTCCACAAAGAGAAAGAGATTGTTACTGGGAACATAATAGGCATTTTGCAAGTGGTAACTATTTCAAGTTTCACTGAGTGCAAGACAAACTTAAAACAGTGCAGCCTGAAGGAAAACATGGGACCTTCGGCATTTTAAAATTTCTTTTTAGAGAACTAAAATGGTCCTCACACATTATGAAAAAGTCATCTGTTGACCAAAGACAGCATTGGTGGAATCCCAGAATGAATGTCTGGTGTGAGGAGGGGACACAACCATGGTCTGTAACTTTGTGCTATGATAGAAATACTCTGTCCGGCCCTATGTTATCCCTCCTAACCCTGTAACCCTCCATTCTGCTGTCTGCTCGTTACCCATACATTTGTTAAAACATCTTTCATTTATGCCTGCTTTATACAGTCTCCTTCAGGAACGGGGTTTCTACCCAGAGAGGGCTAACTTTGGGTCTAATAGACAGTAAATACACTGGTTAAAAGGCAGGGTGATAAGTGCCGTGTCCACTTACGGTTGGGGAGGAGTAGGCGGGGCAAGGTTCACAGGAATTAAGAAAGGCGTCCTGAAGAGGACATTCTAGAGAAAGGTCTCAGTCTGTGGGAAGATCACATGAGGCATGACACAGCACATACATTTGAAGAACCTCAAGGCCTCTGAGTGATTTAAGGAAAACCTTCCTGTGATAGAACAGATGCTAAAGCCAGGGAAAGAGTGGGAGCCAGATTATGAGGATGTTGTGGCTAAACCGAACTTGAACTTGACCCTAAAAACTCTGGAGAATGGATGCAGGATTTTAAGCGAAGAGTGGTGAGCACAGCTTCAGATGCGGTAGAAAAGACAGAATGGAAGGAAAAAACCAGAGGAAGAGGTCTGGACAGGACAGGTACATGATGGGATTGTCAGGATCTGGTGACATATTGACGGTGGTGATGATTAGGGAACCTGGGTAGTGGTGGTTTTGCTTGCAGAGAGAGCAAGTATAAAAAGCAGGTTTCAGAGGAAAAATAATGCATACACTGTGAATTTGACATACCTATAGAAGGACTAAGTGGTGATGTCCTAGAGATGGTTGGATTTGTGGGTCAGATACTCTGGAGAGTTCTGAAGAGGGTGGATTGGGGGGGGCATTCATATCTGATGCCCCCAGGGATTGTGCATCATATAAGAAAAGTTTCTGCCTGCCAGCGCCCATAGTTTAGTGGTTAGGGTGCTAGCCACATGCACTGCGGGGCGAGGCTGGTGGGTTCAAAGCTGGCCCGGGCCAGCTAAACAACATTGACAACAACAACAACAAAAAATAACCAGGCGTTGTGGTGGGCGCCTGTAGTCCCAGCTACTTGGGAGGCTGAGGCAAGAGAATTGCTTAAGCCCAAAAGTTTGAGGTTGCTGTGATCTGTGACCCAATAGCACTCTACCAAGGGCAGCATAGCGAGACTCTGTCTAAAAAAAAAAAAGTTATTGCCTTAAGGACACAGCCTTCCAGAAAGCAATGGCTGAAGGGAGACGAATGTGGAAGGAACATTAGGATTGGACCTTAGAATACTGCACGTAGGTCATTACACTGACACTGTCACCACACCCACTTGTCTATCAGCCAGCTCATTTGACCACTTTCCTAACTTGTGACTACAATGTCCAGGACTAACATGGTACCTCTCACAGAGTGGGCACTCACATGATGAATTGAATTGTAGCTCACTTCAACCAGAAGGCTTGCTGTCTAGGGTAAAACCTTTTTTTGGTAGATCTGCTTAGACATTAATAAAATCAGAGAGAGTTATAAGGCTCAGAAAGAGATGGCAAGAGTTAGCCTCAAGAAAGGTCAGAAGCCTGAACCCTCATTGTCATCCCTCCCTGGACACAGTACATCAGCCCCTGTCTACTGAGTGACTCTCTTCCTCCACCATGCCCTTTGCCTCAACTTGGAGGGAACACACATTTCAAGTCATTTTTCCCTGTGCCATTCATAGCCCGCCTGGGAAGCCTTCTTTCACATCCTCTGAATCAAATCAGGCCTATCCCTATCTCCCTCTATGCTATAGGACCAGCTTCTTTGTTAAATATAAATGGCTGCTCGAAGGCATTACATTATTGCAGGACAGTATTTCCCCCATATTCTCCAGTCTAGGAGATTGTGTTTGTCCATCTTCAACACTGCCATCAGAAGTTCCTGTGATTTGTTCATGAATCCAATCGTTAGGTAATGGCTGAGCACCTTCCATGAGTGACACTATAAATGCATTGTGGCCAATGAATCATATGACTCTAATGGAAAATAGAGGTCAGGTAATATAGAAGTGTAATGTAGAAGCTCAAAGGAAAGCCATTATTTCCACCATTACTTCAGCTGTGAGATCAGGAGACAGTATGGGAGACAGGCCTTGAAAGATGGGTAGGATTTGGGCCTGCAGAGACTGAGAGAAAGGGAATCCCACAGAAAGAACCACACCAACAACTCCAGGTGGTGGGAGACAGCACACCTAACAGAGTCAGTTGGCCCTATAGGCAGCCATGGGCCTGAAGAGGGACAGCCAGTCTTCACAATGGCAATGGACGCATCTGAGCAAGACTAGCACAGTTTCTGGCACAGTGCTTCATGCGCTGAGACTCTCTTCTTTGTATTAAACTTGGCCTCTTTTTGTCATATGTCAAAACATCTTCTGGCCCGTACATTACAAGTGAGTGAATTTGAGATGACTCCAAATACCTTAAAATTGTTAACTTTTGTTGGTATTTAACTCTTAATAGTTTTCATTTAACTGGTGTTACAATGGGAAAACTGCTTGGTAGAAAGAATTAGAATTCTGATTATTTCTACTATTCTTACTTTAAACATCAATTTTAAAGACGTGAATTTTGTGATACAGCTCCCTTCACCATAGCCCCAAAGAAAATGAAATACCTAGGAATATACTTAACAAAAGAGATGAAGGACCTCTATGAAGATAATTATGAACCTCCAAGAAAGGAAATAGCAGAGGACTTTAACAAATGGAAGAACATACCAAGCTCATGGCTGGGAAGAATCAACATTGTTAAAATGTCAATACTTCCCAGAGCAATCTACCAATTCAATACCATCCCTATTAAAATACCAACATCCTGTTTTCAACACTTGGAAAAAAATGATTCCACATTTTTATGGAACCAGAAAAAAAACCCATATAGTTAAGGCAGTTCTTTTTTTGTAGTTTTGACAGGGGCCGGGCTCGAACCTGCCACCCCGGTATATGGGGCTGGCACCGTACTCCTTGAGCCACAGGTGCCACCCACTAAGGCAGTTCTTAGTAATAAAAACAACACTGGGGACACCACCATACTAGATGTTAGGCTGTACTACAGGGCCATAGTGGTCAAGACAACATGGTACTGGCACAAAAATAGAGACATAGACATTTGGAATAGAATAGAAAATCAAGAAATGAAACCAACCACTTACAATCACCTAGACTTCGATAAACCAAACAAGAGCATACACTGAGGGAAAGACTCCCTATTCAATAAATGGTGATGGGAGAACTGGACATCCACATGTAAAAGACTGATACTGGACCCGCACCTTTCTCCAGTCACAAAAATTGATTCAAGATGGATAAAGAACTTAAATTTAAGGCATGAAACGATAAAAATCCTCAAAGAAAGCATAGGAAACACACAGGAAGATATCGGCCTGGGGAAAGATTTTATGAAGAAGACTGCCATGGCAATTGCAACAACAATAAAAATAAACAAATGGGACTTAATTAAACTCAAAAGCTTCTGTACCGCTAAGGAGACAACAACCAAAACAAATAGACAACCTACCCAATGGGAAAGGATATTTGCATATTTTGAATCAGACAAAAGCTTGATAACTAGGATCTATAGAGAACTTAAATTAATTGAAAAAAAGCCAACAATCTAATACATCAATGGGCAAGAGACATAAATAGTACCTTTTCTAAAGAAGACAGATGAATGGCCAACAAACATATGAAAAAATACTCATTGTCCTTAAGTATTAAAGAAATTCAAATTAAAACCGCCCTGAGATATCATCTAACACCAGTGAGAATGGCCTATATCACAAAATCTCAAAACTGCAGATGCTGGAGTGGATGTGGAGAGAAAAGAACCACTTTTCCACTGCTGGTGGGACTTCCTTCCTTTTGGAAGGAAGTCTAGAGAAACCTGAAAGAACTTAATCTAGACCTCCTGTTTGATCCTGCAATCCCATTGCTAGGCATCTATCCAGAAGGGAAATAAAACTTTTATTATAAAGACACTTGTACTAGACTGTTTATCACAGGTCAATTTACAAACGCCAAAATGTGGAAACAGCCTAAATTGCCCCTCAAGCCAGGAATAGATTGGTAAGCTGTGGTATATGTACACTATGGAATACTATTCAGCCATTAAAAAAAATGGAGATTTTGCAGCATTTGTATTAACCTGGATGGAGGTGGAACACATTCTTCTTAGTGAAACATCACAGGAATGGAGAAGCATGAATCCCTATGTATTCAACTTTTATCTGAGGACAATTAATGACACGGTGGGGGTGAAGGAAGGGGAGAGCAGAGGGAGAGAGAAGGAGGGAGGGGATCGGGGAGAGGAAAAGAACAAAAAAGAAAATAGTGACTAATTCTCCCATAAGTTGGATTTAATTTTAACCAAAGTACATTATTTGAACAATAATTTTTATTTATTTATTTATTCATTCATTCATTTATTTTTGTAGAGACAGAGTCTCACTTTATTGCCCTCCGTAGAGCTGTGGCGTCACACAGCTCACAACAACCTCCAACTCCTGGGCTTAGGTGATTCTCTTGCCTCTGCCTCCCAAGTAGCTGGGACTATAGGCACTCGCCACAACTCCTGGCTATTTTTTTGTTGCAGTTTTGGCGGGAGCCAGGTTTGAACCCGCCACTTTCGGTATATAGGGCCAGCACCCTACCCACTGAGCCACAGGCGCCACCCCTGAACAATAATTTTTAATTCAACTTGTTAATGTGTTGTTTAGGATATTGCATCCTCATTTATAAGTGAAATATATTTGTAATTTCCCTTTCTAATAATATATTCTTTCCAATTTTAATATCAAGTATATCCAAATGAAATAGAATGAATTTGAAGTATTTCTTCTTTTTCTGTTGTCTGTAAGATTTGGCATGAACTTTTTTTGAAATTATCTTCTATTTTTATTTATAAATATTAGTTGTCTATTTTTTGAGGCTGTGGAGAAAACAAAACAAAACAAAATGAGTATTCCCAGAATAATTCTCCTCACTGTTTAGAGGCCTTTCTGGGGGGGTTTGTTTCCTCTCTCTTACTATCAAAGTTTCCATAATTCCAGTTGCTGGTATTTCAGGTGGTTTCTTTGTTTTCTTGCTAGAATTTTACCTTTTCATAATTTTAAATTCAATTGTATCTGGGGTTGAGGCAGAACTTTGCTGTAAATTATGAATTAGGTATTGTTCTTTTTGATCATCTGTAGTCGATGCTATGATGTGCTTCCCAGATTCTCACAAATCCCTCAGTGCTCCCCCAACTGAAGCTTCCCTTCCCTCGGCTACTAGGACTATTAGTAGTTGGCTGCTCTCTGCTAAGTTCTCTGAAAATTGCCCCTGGCTAAAGAGAGTCGTGCCATTCAATGTTTGTGGGGCGGCAGATATCCAAAGACTGGCCATTGCCTCAATTCAGACATCTTTGAGGGGCTTCCTCAACTTCAGAGGTTCCTCAGGGGATCAACTGAGATATTTGTGGGGACTTCAATAGAGTTCTTCTTGCTCTGTTTATCCTGCTTCATTCGTTCACTCTCACTGGTCCTTATCTAGACAGCACTGCCCAATAAATACACTTCCTACTTGTATATTTCTATCAGAGTCTATTTCCCAAGAAACCTACACTGCATTGTTACCACTGTACATCATTTAATGTATGTAATATTTTGCATGGAAAATATATTTCAATATCCTTGTGCTTGGACATAAAAATTAAGTCATGTAAAAAATATATATATACATATATATGTAAAAGAATTTTGCTTTTGAGATTAAACTCTGAAGTTAACAGTTTTTAAAAAAAAAGAAATTGTTAAACTGGCTCCCCAACTAGATTGAAAATTTCGTAAAGACCCAGACAGCCTTTAGTTTTTTCATTCCTGAAGACTAGTACAGTCCATGACCCTATCATTTCTGAACTAATGTCTATTGAATAAAGAATAAAGATAGATTTTTCTTTGAAAAAAAAAAAAAGAAAGAAAGAAAATGAATTATGTGACCTTAGGAAAAATCAGTGAAATTATCACTGGTTTTAATTTTTACTTCACAAAACCATACTAGCTTTCTGTAAGGAGAAAGCATATGTACTAAATAGTTTTGTATTGGTATGATGCAAATAAACAGATTAGAGCACAGCTTAGAAAACCTTTACTTGGATGAAATATTTGGAGTATTTCAAGGATTGTATCCATATCCCTCATTAACCGTTATCTACATTGGCATTTGAGACACATTGTTGAAGTGGACCTCAGCAGGATAATGTCACCACATGGGTACACATCATAAGTGACTACCAAAGAAAAGGACAGTGAAAATATTCAAAAATAGCATTCTTGGATGTATCTATACAGCATATGTATTTGTTAAATCTTCGTTACTATTGCCACAAGTTTAGGGACTCGTAGAATGTTAACGGAGAGCCCCTTACACATTACCCAATCCAAATGTCTTCTTTGACAGATAAGAAAACTGAGGCGTGGAGGACTTGTTGTGCCCTGTGCTACTCTCTTCCTCTGTAAACTGGAAGTATTAGTCAAGATCTCAACGGGAAATAGATGGCATACTCCAAGTATTCAAGGAGGTTCTGTTTACACAGACAAGATTTACAAAGATGTGTGTTGAGGGGAACTCAAAGGATGGTACCCAAATTTACTAACTTGAGTCTTCATTGTGGTCAGGCTGTTAGGATTCCCAGGCCCTAAGGGAAGAGGAGGGGAGCAGTTACTGGAATCCAGAGGGTAGGTGGTAGGTACAGTGGGCTGCCCAAGATGGACATTGCCTTTGTGATGACCGCACAGCCAGCTCTAGATAACTTTGCTGGGAGGAAATCAAGGTAAGCTCCATGACCCCTTACCTCTCTCTGAACTCCCGCCAAGGGCACTGGCCATACACGCTACCAAATAGAGGTATATAGCATAGGTCTGCCTGCTGGGCAGAGACCATCTCCGGAGGCAAAAGGCAGAGTCCCACCATGTGCGTACCATGCTTTTCTGCCACTGTAGCCATATAATAAGGATGAAGCAGATAACATCTATAGTATTTTCAGAATCTTGGTGAAAGGGTCCATAAATAAAAGACTGTTAAATATACTTTGACATGTATTTTGAGTCAGCATTGGCCTTGGCTGTACTTTATCTTATACTGTTACTGAACTGGTTTAAAAAAAAAAAAATGTGAATAGAGATCAAAGCCTTTTGAACAGATACATCCACTTGTGTAAATATCTTTGAACTCCCCCCACCCCTTCCGCACCCCCTCCTGCTGCCAAATCCATTCAGCACCTCTAAAGGCTGTTAATACTTGTAAAGATTGTAATAAACATAGTATTTGCTTTGGTTCCAGCTGGCTCCAACTACCAAACTCTGCCCATAGTTCCTATTGTTATCTTTGCTTACTAGACAACTGTATTGTTACCATTAGTACCTACCTTTGTCATAGACTTCTAAATGTTGATCATTATATATTGCACTGATTGTTTGTTTTTGAATTTAAATGTACCATTATGTTTTGCTTTTAAGGAAATTTAGAATTATTAAACATAGAGAATTTTTAGCAGCAATTGATTATGGTGTTGAGAACTTTTCGTAGTTCCCAAAACATTTTTGTTGGTATTGTCCATTTTCTATAAAGCTTTCAAATAAAAATTATTTCTACCTATGTGTGCCTTAAACTAGTTTTAAGTCAGGCAGTCTTCTACAAGAAGTTTTTGAGGCATAGAGGTAGAATAATTTCTGAACAAAAGAAATTGATATTTTACTGTCTGGAAAATTCGTTACAATTTGTTCTCAAAAACATGGATCCAGATTTAGTTGTAGTAGATATTTTAAACCCTATGAAATTATGGAAATTGTCATCATTTGAGATATTTAAAATTATAATGACTTTTAATGTGAGGAATGAAGGTCTCTGAGTCAAGGCTTTTAGAATAACCACATAAATTAACAAATTAAACCAGGGAAGTCTTCTTGATATGTAGGATATTGTTACATAAACCAGGGAACAATTGTTAGAAAATGCTATTTTTTAATATCTATTACAAAAGATAGTAGTTTGTTATTTTTACATTTAGGCCACAGGCATTGTTTTGGGTTATTTTATTAGAGAACTAACTAGAAATGTCTGTCTTGCACAATTCAGACTTTCTTTAGGAATTCAACATGCTTGAATTCCACAGAGATTAAGCTAAGAAAGATCTCTATTTAGGCAAATGTGGATAGTTCAAAATAGAGCATAAACAAAAAATTAATTAACTAATCTAATTCCTCTAACTTTGTTGTGACGATTTACACAGAGACTCAGCAAAAATCTTACAGATACAAATGAGCTTTTTAAAATCTTGATTTCCATTGAAGTTATTTAGTGGGAATTAATGAATAGATGCCATACCCATACAGAGCACTGGAAAATAATAGAAACCTTTTCCCTAACCTGCTTTTTTAAGGAAATCATTTAACTCCAAAGGAAAGCTGAGTTTTCAAGCTATGTAAACCCTTTTGAAAGTTCACATTAGGGCGGCTCCTGTGGCTCAACAAGTAGGGCGCCGGCCCCATATACCGAAGGTGGCGGGTTCAAGCCCGGCCTCGGCTGAACTGCAAAACAAAAAAATAGCCGGACGCTGTGGCGGGCGCCTGTGGTCCCAGCTACTCGGGAGGCTGAGGCAAGAGAATCGCTTAAGCCCAAGAGCTGGAGGTTGCTGTGAGCAGCGTGAGGCCACGGCACTCTACCCAGGGCGATAAAGTGAGACTCTGTCTCTACAAAAAAAAAAAAAGAAAGTTCACATTAAAATACTTCAAAGTAAATTTGAAATTGTTTCTCGTTAGTTATTTAATTACAGCGTGTGTCTTTGCCTGTCGATTTGCGGATGCTCGGAGTGCTGAGGTAAAGGTGCTGTGTTAGATAATGAAGGAGCTCGGGATTGAAATTGGACAATCCTGCTGGGAGTCCCAGGTCTTGTACATCTCAGCTTTGTGACTGTGGCCAGATTCCTCACCGTCTCTGAAATACAGTTTCTCAGCTGCAAAATGTGCTTACTGACACCAGCCAACTATACCTGTGACACTGAAATTGTCAGCGGGCCTCTCTTTTCCTTACCCCTTTATACCACCTGCACTGCTGCTTTTGTGACCCTTGTCTGTTTAAATCTTGATGTCTCTGTGTCCTTATGGATATTTTCCTAAGCACATACTATTATTATATTTATGTCTACACTAACCTAATAAAGGTTGGGATTTTTATTAAAATTTATTTGTTAACACTGTTATCCTGGGCGTCTTTTCTGTGTGAGCAGGCATGAGAAGGATGCATTGTTTTGATGGCTGGATAATGCTCCCCTTTGAATGACTGTTTTTATACTGGTATGAATATTTCTGAAGGATAAATTTCTACAAGTGGATATCTGGGGACATGTGCACTATCATTTTATAGATAACTGTCAGATTTTCCTCTAAAAAGGTTGTGCCAATTTACAGTTTAAAACGGTTTTTCTATATCATAGCCCACCCTGAATAGTGTCATTCTGTTCTTTTCAGAATATGGGGCAAAAAATGATGCCCTTTTATTGTAATGGGTTTCTTTACTTCTTCTTTTTCCTTATTTCTTTAATGAGATTATCGTTGTTTTTCTTCTTGTGAATTGCCTTTTCATATCCTTCATCCAGTTTTCTGGCCTGATGTTTTATTTCTTTTTGATTTGTGCCAAGTGCTGTGTGTGGTATGTGTTTTAGGTGTTTTCTACTAGGTTGTCATTTGTCTTTTGCCTTTATTTATAGCGGTTTTCGTTGACAATGATTTTAATTTTAAGTAGCTAAATCTGTGACTCTTTTCATCCAAAGCTTCTAGATTTCCCATCTGCTAACAAGGCCTCCGCATCACAAAGTCCTTTGCTATTTTCTTCTAGTATTTTTTTCTAGTTCTACTTCATACATTTAGATGTTCTATGAAATTGTAAAAGAAGTTTTATTTACATAAACTTAACAAACTTATTTTGGGATTAAATTTATTTTGTTCCAAATGGATAGCCTCTTGTCTTGCTCTCATGTTTTTGTTTCTGTTCTCTAGAGATGGGGTGTTCTGGGTTGCTAAAGTTGGACTTGAACTCTTGGGCTCATGTGATCCTCCCTTCTCAACCTTCCTAGTAGTGGGGACGATAGGGCACCACCATGCCTGGCTTGCTTTCACGTATTGAAGTATATATTTTTCTTTCACTAAGCTGAAATTGAGCCATGTGTTAATATAAGGATATTAAAAACTATGAATATGTCAGTCTCTTTCTGGACGTTATTCTGTTAGCATCTACTGTTGTATTTACCACATAATATGTCTTAGAGTATATAACTGAATTAATAGTCTGTGTATTTATTTTGTGTCTTATATCTACCTACCATCATCTAATTTTTTTTTAATTTTTATTATTTTAATAATGTTTTAAACGTAAGGCCAATGTGTATAAGGTAGAAACACTTTTTTGTTTTGTTTTTTGTTTGAGACAGAGTCTTCCTGTGTCACCCTCAGTAGAGTACCATGGCATCACAGCTCACAGCAACCTCAAACTCTTGGACTAAAGCAATTCTCTTGCCTCAGCCTCCCAAGTAGCTGGGACTACAGGTGTCTGCCACAATGCCTGGCTATTTTGTTGTTGTTGTTTGGCAGGCCAGGGCCAGATTCAAACCCACCAGTCCCACAGTGTATGTGGCTGGCACTCTAGCCACTGAGCTACAAGTGCTGAGCCAAGGTAGAAACTCTTAAAAGTACAAAAAGCCAGATATGGTGGCTCATGCCTGTAACCGAGAGGCCAAAGCAAGTGGATTGTTTGAGCACAGGAGCTTGAGATCAGCCTGAGCAAGGAGACCCTGTCTCTACTAAAATCAGAAGAAGAAAATAATAAACTAGCTGGAGTCTTGGCAGACTCCTTTAGTCCCAACTACTGGGGAGGCTGAGGCAGGAGGATGGCTTGAGCCCCCAAGGGGATACTGGGGGAAGGAAAACAAAAACTCAATTCTTTTTTTTTAGAGTTTTTTTTTTGGGGGGGGTGGTGTTTGTTTGTTTTTGTAGAGATAGAGTCTCACTTTATCTCCCTCGGTAGAGTGCTGTGGCACCACCATGCTCACAGCAACCTCCAACTCCTGGGCTTAGGTAATTCTCTTGTCTCAGGCTCCCGAGTAGCTGGGACTACAGGCGCCTGCCACAGCGCCCGGCTATTTTGTTGTTGTTGTTGTTGCTGCTGCAGTTTGGCTGGGGCCAGGTTTGAACCCACCACCCTGGGTATATGGTTCCTGCGCCTTACTCACTGAGCCACAGGTAGCATATAGAAAAATTCAAGTGTGGTTTTATATAAGACAAACTCTTACTAATAAATAACTTTACACTTAAAAGAGAATACTTCCTATACCCCACAGAACACAGACCATGGTACAGGTCATCATAAAGAATACAATAATAATAAATACTACCAAGTAAAAATCATACAGGTTACATTCTGGTTACCTTTTGGTTGTGATGTGACAAAGTAGAAATCCAGCAACTAAAAGATACCCACAAATAGTCTGACCATATAGAAAATTTAAGATACCTTTCTAAATAATTTCTTCTTCCATGTATTTCTCTTGGATTAAAGAGAAAATTAAAGATAAAGTACATATTATTCAAAGATGAACAAAATGAGAAAAGTTTATTTAATTATGTGTAACTCAATGTTCTATCATTAATTAAATTGAAAATAAATAAGCTAAGTTTCAACTCAGAAATAAAAACCAACAAAGAAACTACAAGGGAGAAATTTAAAAAGATAAAAATAGAAATCAGCAAACTATAAAATAAAACACTAATCTTCCCAAAATAGAAATAAAACCCAAGTCAGTTTTTTTTTTTGAGACAGAGCCTCAAGCTCTCTCCCTGGATAGAGCGCTGTGGCATCATAGCTCACAGCAACCCTCAATTCCTGGGCTCAAGCGAGTCTCCTGCCTCTGCCTCCCAAGTAGCTAGGACTACAGGCGCCCGCCACAATGCCCGGCCATTTTTTGGTTGCAGCTGTCATTGTTGTTTGGCGGGCCGGGCTGGATTCGAACCCACCAGCTCAGGTGTACGTGGCTGGCGCCTTAGCCCGTTGAGCCACAGGCGCCGAGCCCCAAGTCAGTTTTTTAAGATAAATAAATAATATGACTAAATTTCCAACAAACTTGACAGATAGGAAGAAAAAATAAAAATATAAAACATTAAGACAGAGTAAATCAGTTAATTAAGGAAACATGAAATTGGGCGGCTCCTGTGGCTCAGCGAGTAGGGCGCCGGCCCCATATACCGAAGGTGGCGGGTTCAAGCCTGGCCTCTGCCGAACTGCCAAAAAAAAAAATAGCCGGGCGCTGTGGCGGGCGCCTGTAGTCCCAGCTAATAGGGAGGCTGAGGCAAGAGAATCGCTTAAGCCCAAGAGCTGGAGGTTGCTGTGAGCAGTGTGACGCCACGGCACTCTACCCAGGACGATAAAGTGAGACTCTGTCTCTACAAAAAAAA
>CAUYON010110607.1:0-14714 GCA_963573935.1 Arctocebus calabarensis | reverse complement strand
CCAAGGCAGTTCAACCGAGTGCCAAGTACAAAAGAAACCCAAACAGCTCATAGGCAAGACCTTTTCAGTCTGCAGTCCCGCTGTTGCCTCACCCACACACACCGACATGATCAGACCAAACAAACAGACGCAAACACTTGCCCAATCTCCACTGTTTTAGCCTTCCTCAGGGTGTCCAGAAGCCTCACACTGTCTCCCTGTGTCCCCAAAGGGAAGTTTCTGGGCAGATCTCGCCTGGCAGAGATGCCTGTAGTCCTCTCTTCCCAGTCTCACTGTGCCCAGCCGCAAGGAAGCTTTTGCTCAGCTGCCATCTTGCTCCACCCACCACTCTAGTTGCTTTTGATTAAGGACCTACCCATTAAGACTTTTGTGGATTACTACAGTAGAAGGAAGCACTTCAGACTGCTTCAGAAATCCATTTGAGACTTTTCCCCTTGCCCTGATCAAATGTTACAGTACAATGTTGCTTTAAAATATGTTTGGGCCATTTGAATGGCAAGAATGTCACCATAAATACCATACAAAAAATATTCATTTTCCGTAGGGGAAAAAAGACAAAGCATTGAAATATTGAGGCTTAAATTTCAGTTTTGAATTAAATGCATCTTGAAACATGAGGCAATATATCCCTGATTGACTAAAGCATTGTATAAGATAAAACACCTTTTATAGAATCCATTTTGAAAACTATCAGCCAATAACAGGCAATCAGTTGTTTTTCAAGAAGAGATAAGAGTAAGTTAAAAGCTTTAAGTTGATGAGAAATGGGCTTTTGTTGGTGTTTTAGGGGACAGAATGAGTTGTTTTTTGGAAACAAGTTTCAAATTTTCAAGAAAATTTAAGTGCAATAAGATGTCATTGAAATGAAATCTTAGGAAATATTAAATTAAGGGTCAGTGCATAGGCCCAAAGATCATTTTCCTGAGCTCGTTTTTACTAGACTAAGTGATGCTTGGTTCTATACTTGACCACTACTCTCAACTAATTTTGTGTTTTAATTCCTATATATGCCATTAACGTCTATCTCCAGACTGACCTTCCTCCTGACCTTGAGAATTACAGATACATGTTCCTGTTGGCTGTCTTCTCTTGGATGTCTTACATGGCCTGAGATCAATGTTAGCTGCTTCTTCCTTTCTCCCCCTACTACCTAAGAATGGTGTCTTTTCTTGTATTCCAGTCCGTGTTCATGACATCATCATTCTTTCATTTGCTGAAGACAGAAAACTGGGAGCTACCCTGGACATGCAGTTGCTTGCCTTGCAGTACTTTTGTGGAAGTTAGAAAGAGTTGACTGGGGGCGGCTCCTGTGGCTCAGCGAGTAGGGTGCCAGCCCCATATACCGAAGGTGGCGGGTTCAAGCCCAGCCTCGGCCGAACTGCAAAACAAAAAAAATAGCTGGGCGCTGTGGCGGGCGCCTGTAGTCCCAGCTACTAGGGAGGCTGAGGCAAGAGAATCACTTAAACCCAAGAGCTGGAGGTTGCTGTGAGCAGTGTGATGCCATGGCACTCTACCCAGGGCGATAAAGTGAGACTCTGTCTCTACAAAAAAAAAAAAAAAGAAAGAGTTGTCTGGGCACACAAATCCTACTTGATAAGCAAAGCTCAAATTGGATTTTAGTCCCTACTTTCCTTTTTAGTTCGGTGTCCTTGTTCAGGATGTGATATGCATCACTAGAAGGGACAATTTTCTTTCTAGATTATTCTTTTTTCTTCTCACACCTGATCAATTTTTAAGATGCCAATATTCTGTTATTTGCAACTCCTTTTTTTTGTGCTTAATTGTCCTTTAAATAGTTAATGCAGAGAAAGTGTGTATGTCATACATGTGTGCTAGCTATTATAATATAGTGAACACCTGGGAACCCAAAACATTCTTTTTTTTTTTTGAGACAGAGCCTCAAGCTATCACCCTGGATAGAGTGCTGTGGCATCACAGCTCACAGCAACCTCTAGTTCCTGGGCTCAAGTGAGTCTCTTGCCTCCGCTTCCCAAGTAGCTGGGACTACAGGCACCCGCCACAACACCCGGCCATATTTTGGTTGCTGCCGTCATTGTTGTTTGGCGGGCCCGAGCTGGATTCAAACCCACCAGCTCAGGTGTATGTGGTTGGCACCTTAGCCCATTAAGCCACAGGTGCTGAGCCGAACCCAAAACATTCTTAAGAGCCAAAACGTTGCTGGCATGTTGTCTAGTTCTCTGTGATCCTTCCTATGTCTTGCCCTAGTTCATGTCCTGTCTTATCTCACTGTAACTGTTGCTATAGCCTCCTTTTAGATTTCTATCAGCCAGGATGCCCATGTCATGACACAAACCATACCACACACTTACCATTTCATCCTTCTGCTTAAAACTCTTGGTAGATCTCCATTTCTTAGAGAAGAGGCTCTAAGTTGCTCAGCATGCCCGAGAAGGCTGTCTGACTTCTGCCTGTGGGCAACTGTGCTGCCCAGCCTAATCTTCTGCTGCTTCATGGTTTAGGAAGGACTCATGCTGGTTCCCTAAAGAGCTCACCTGGCTTGTGCTCTGCCAGAAGCACTGCTTGCCCCTATCTTGCCCAGCCAATCCTCTCATGTTTTATTAAGACCCTCTATGTCTCATTAATTTTTGTTTCTAATTCAATTTCTGGAGCATAGAAGGGTTTCAAATGTTTAAATGGAAATGCTGAGGAAAGAATTTTATCTCCTTGTCTTTTGGGGTGATGTTGAACCTTCATTCTAACCTTTTGTTTTAGATTCAACTGGTCATCTAAACATTTGTTCTGGAGGCCTTTTAAATGCATTCTTAATACATTATTTTTGTCATCATGTAAACTCAGCCTCTGTGTTATCTTGGGGGAGGTTCTTAATGTGAATCTATACAGGGAACATGACAGCTAAAACCGTCAGAAAATAGTGTATATTTCTCCCCACATCCCACCATAATTAAATGATTGAACCCAAAGAATTTGCTTTAGATCATGGAAACTCAGCTTATGTGCAGCTTTGCCCTAGGGCAGTGTGTGGTAAGGGTTTAGAAATGCTATTGGCACCCATGTTTTTTCTCTTTTGTCTCCCTTTCATCTCCGTTTTTTTTTTTTCCTGCCACCCAGATTCTTGATACTCTACAGTTTTTTGCAGCATCTACTGAGATTCCCATGAGCTCTGTGCTCCAGGGCAGTGTCACTTGTTATGAAGTTTCTTTTCCACACTCTCTGATTTAAAATCTACCCTTTTCCCAGGGCCACCATTTATTACTACCTGTCAAGAAGGAAGAAATTTCATTACATTAACTCAATTAGTATATGAATAACTCTTATGTAACTTAATCTGTGGACTGTCTCAAGTGTATCTAAATTTTACAAGAGGATACTTAATGGGAAGGAAACTTAAATAATGCTTTGCATTTAGTAGGTAATGAATCTTGATATTTTTTCTAATCATACCAAACAGTGCCTATTCTTTTCATCGTAAATCACCCTTGCTTGAATGTCTAAATGTTCAAGTTGATCCTTTCATGAAAGAAAGGATAAGCTTTGTAAATATTATTTAGTGGAAAATCTGAATATACATCCAAAGCATTTCAAAATCAACTAGGGTGATTTGTGTCTGTGGATGTCACCCATAAGGGCAAAATTGCAGCCTCTTTGTGCATGGTTGAACTCCAAAGAAACATGTTGAGCTTTTGACCTCCTTTGCTACCTGTATGACAATCTTATGCCATGAGAAGGCTTAGTTAGGAATGTGGGTTATTATTTTTTTTCCAGTCTTAATGTAGACCATAGTGACAAGGGATGTTTGAAACCTTTATTACATCTTTCACAGTGACAGATATTTGTTGGAAATACAGCATTTTCAGGGCAGTCTGTAATGGATAAGACATGTTTCTTATCCTCAAATTGCTTATTAGAGGCCCCCATTCCCAGGTGGGAGGAAGGATGTGATAAATGTTATATAGGAGGTACGAATAGTCCCTTTAAGTGCCAAGGAGAAGATTAATTCTATATGGCAAGGACTAAAAATACTTTACAAAGGGGAGACATCTGAAGAACAATTGCAATCTTAACACTTAGAGATATTGGGTAACAGTTTTCCAGTTTAAGGGAGGAGTGTGAGCTAAAATACAAAGGCAGGAAAGGAGAGGATGCTTGGGGGTGTAGTTGGAGGAGGCCTAGACTATTGACGTTAGGTTTTTTTCTGAAAAACAATCTCAGCACAGAGCACCTCCTTTGTTTTCCTTGTAGAAACAATTCAAGCATGCTCCTTTTTGCTACTTAACATATTTACAATTCATTTGTTTTTATTTTCAATTGGTTTAAAGTTTGGAGAACATAACCCCCCCTTTTTGCTATTAATGAATAGAAAAATTTAGGAAATTGTTCCACATCTTAAGATTTAAATATTATATCTTAAAGTCTCTTATCATCCAATGAGTTTTAAATTTTCTGTAGGTTTAGATTATATCAGACACTGCTAATAAATTTTAACAAGTAATGACTGAGTACCATCTATATACCAAATGCCATTTTGAATGCCATGAATGTGAGTCTCTTCCCTCATGGAGCTTATATTCCCGTCAGAGAGGCAGACATTGAACCAGGAAACAAATAAATCAATAATTGATAGCCTGATGAATGGCTTGTGCTTTTTCTGTGACAACAATGAATGACTAATTCTCAGTGGCTTGAAAGAACATGTATTTCTTGCTCTCAGATCTGGGGTCAGCCATGGTGAATCTATGTGGGTGGATCCATGCTGTGTAGGTTTGGGGGAGAGTTCATTTCATCAGCTCAGTTAAAAGGACATGGATACCTCACACAAACTCTCCTTGTAGTGGGGTGAGGATCTCAGGGGTATAAGAGGGCTGTGAGGTTTACCACATGCCTTAAGGAGTATTGTCACTTCCAACCATATTTTAGTGATTAGAGCAAGTCATGTGGCCAAGTCTCAGGTCAATGAACAGGAAAAGTACACACTTCCCATCAGGATGCTGTGGGAAAGACTATTTGCTGAATATCATCCAATCTACCTCAAAAAACAAACCAAGTATAAGAGTAAGATTTTAAGAGTAATGTATATCATAAATAAAACAAAACCAGGCAATAGGATAGAGTATCTGGGGGATAGAATGAGAAGCTCCTTCAGACAAGATGGTCGGGGAGAGATGGTCATTGTTCTGAAAGGACATACCTGGGGGAGGGGAGTTGGTTTTCATTACTGTTGGAATGTTGCTTTACAACTTAAAGTACAATATTTCTTTTTTTAATATTTGAAAAAAATTGTTGCTGTCTTAAATATTGCTAAGAGTTTATGGCTAATTTTGAGAAGTACGTTTTGTGGTAAATTAGTAGGCTTTATTAGATTTACAGAAAAGTTGAGCAGAAAATACAGAGTTCCTATGTGCCATGCCCCCACTCTTCTGTTTCTTGCTTTAGTGTGGTACACCTTTTATGATTAATAAGCCAATAGGGGTCAGGAAAGAAATGACCTGGGACTTGAGATCTGATGATGAGCAGGAACAAAATCATGGAGAGAGTTGGGGAAAAGGCATTCTCAACATTGGCAGTAATAAGTGCAAAGGCCCTGGGGTTTGAGCAAGCTTGATTTGGTCACAGGCTGGAGTGAGGCCAAGGTAGCCAGAGTGTGGTGAATAATGATGACTGGAAAGGACTTCAGAATGGTACAGGCAGATCTCCCAAGGGCATGTGAGCGAGGCAAGAAGTTTGGACCTTATATTTGGTGCAATGGGAAAGCCTTGGACATTAAGTCAGGGTAGTGGCACAAGGTAATTTATGTTTACAACAATCTCTCTTGCTGTTGTGTGACTCATGGACTCTAGAGGAGTAAGAGTAGGTGAAGGAAGATGCCGGAAGGTGAACTAGAAGGCTACTGGAGAAGTCCAGGAGAAATAGATTTGTAGCTGGGAATAGCATCAGAGTAATACAGAAGAGGAGAAATATAATATAGGACATATTTTAGAGTATAACTGAGGTTGGATTTATTAACTTTTCTGTTAGAAGAGCCTGAGCAAACACGATTGTGGTGGGAAGGGAAAGAACACTGGACTTGAGGTTCAAAGATCTTTCTTTGTCCAGGCTTTGCTTCTTAGGTTGTGTTTGACCTAGGGCAAGTTCTTATCTATTCTGAGACTTAGTTTCTATAATTCCAATAGAAAAATGAACTATAAGAGGGACTCTATCTAACAAATATAAACATTGTAACCTAGTTGTTTATACCCTCACATTAATCTGAAATTTAAAACAAAGAAAAACAAACAGGCAAATAAATGAGTAAATAAATAAATAAATGGATAGAGAATGACACCTATGTCATGTGATTTTCTAGGTTACTAAATGTGAACAACATTCATATAACATACATGCCGTTTGCATGAAGGAGGTTTGTGTAACTTTGCTTAAATATGGCCATATATTGGCATTCTTTAAGAAAATACTCCAGAAAGAAGCAGCTCCATAAGTTATGCATTCTGGAAGGTGACAGAGTGGTGGCAGTGCTGGCTTATAAATTCCTCTAAATCCCTACATAAAATATCAGTGTTGTTTCTCTCAGTCTCCTAGTGAGTGCAGTCACTGAGAAATGCAGGAGTGCTCAAGCTAGAACTTTTTCTAAGCCTGCATTTATGAGATATGTTCTTGGAAGTCACCCTCTCCACGGGCTGACCTATAAGCTGCTGCCAGGGTTAAGGGATAGTATGCCACATACCTTATCAATACAGGGATATTACTTGTAATGGCATGATTAAGCAATTGTTTTGGTGAAAACACCTTGATATTGAATTGAAGTGTCAGGGATTTGGAGGAATGTGGCAATTTTTAAGATAGTGTTCTGGCTTTTTTTGATAATATCACTATTTTATATATAATTAATACTACTACTATTTGACTGGTGTTTCTGAGATATGTGTGAACTTCACCTTCTTCCTAAGTCCAAGATGAGGCAGAGAGATGGCACTTTCTCAAGTATCTGAATTTGTTTTCCCCTCTCACCTGAAATGGTCTTCATAGACCTACTACTGGAACCCTTTATGATGAAAAGAACAGATTCTCTCAAGTGAACTGAAAGCTGTTTTCAGTTGGTTTTTATAATAAGGATTCACCTTATAGCAGTTATATATACACCATTGGCAGCTCCCAGTTTGAGCAATTAGTTGAATCATCTTAATAAAAATATTTAGTTTGTATGTTACCTGAAGAAAAATGGTAAATCAGTTGCTTTAAGGGTCTGTTCACAGAGGATTAACATTAAGGAAGCCAAGAAGAGATATGGAAGCACCCAGAAACTAGTAGCAAGGGAAAGAAAGCCATTCCAGGACCTAGACAGCAGTGAAAGTGGCATTATTTAAGCCTAGTGAAAGTTGGCACTTTGGAGAAGGATGAGCATGACATCAGCTGTAGTCCCTGAGGTGTAGGTCTGGCATTAAATTTGTGAACTTGTCCTAGAAAAAGTGCTACAGACCTCAATGCTGAATATCACTATGGCCACCTTCCAAGTACTCCCTTTGGAAGCTATGCACCAATGCCAGAGCCTTGTCCACCCTTCCAAGCAAATTTGGAGCTCTTTTCCTGGAATGATCATCAGGTCTGTTGTCATATGCAGTCTGCCAATTAAGTTTGAAAATTTGCTGCTATGAGCTTATGTTGGCAACACTGTACAAACAGTAAGGTTTTAAAACCATGGTATATCATCAATGTGTGGTGTTATCTTGCAGAGTTGTGCTCATTATTGTTGTGTGTTTTTGTGTGCTGTACAATTATGGCTCTGATGGTCATACAGAGAAAGAGTTCCAAAATTGCTTTGAAGGGAGAACTAGGCACTGGGATCAGTGCATAGCTTCCCAAGGGGAGTACTTTAATGGTGACTGTAGTGATATTCAGCAACAAGGTGTGCAGCACTTTTTCTAGGATGAGTTGGTAAATTTAAGTGTTGGACCTCATATAAATTGGCAAAAATATAGTCAAAGCATGCGTACAAGGAGAATAAATATACTTACCTCCTTCTCCTCCTCTGGCTTTGGTGATGCCCATTGCCCAAACCCTCCTTAAGCTAGGCTGCCAAGGAGCTCAGATGATGGGGACCCTCAGTTCATCAGTTGAGTCTCCTAGTGACAGAGCAGTGAGGAGAAGAGCTGAGAATAGATTCAGGAGACTAAATAAATACACAGTTTATAATTCTCGGAAGTTGTACTGCACCCTGGCATATACTCTCAATTATCTGAAAGGGGTTTCAGATAACATTTTCTAAAGAATGGTTTAAGTCATCTTGTGGGGCAAAGTTAATAAGGCCAACTTTCTGTAACTTTCTAAACCTGCAGATTACTGGGTCATGAGAAAATCTCAAATGTGCAATTTTGACTCCTCACTGAGTACATTGAATAAGAGGTTGGGAATCACAGATTCCAGCTCCACTACCAAAGAACCAGGTGGCTGAAGTGAATCACTGTGACTCTGTGGATGTCTGTGTCCTCGTTTGTAGCATGAAGAAAATTCTTTATTCTGATAACCTATGGGCATCAATGTAAGCACTGTTGAATCACAGATAACTTATAGAATATATACTTAGGAAAGGCAAGTCCACAGCCAAAAATGTACATAATAATAAAAACCATGTATTTGTGATTTCAGTTTTATCACTGCTCGGGATCATCCATAATATCATGCTTTAAGCTGCAAGGTTAGTTCCGAGTTGACATAAACACAGATGTCTTTTGTACAAACAGTCTGCTATAGATTTGTGATATGAAATTAAATGTATGCACTTGGAACAAATGAAAAGATGGAGCATGAGGGATTTTCTGAAATTCCAATACTGCAGAGATGGCAATGTTTTTGTGCTTTCTTTACAACATATGCTTGCCAATAAGCATCTGTTTATGGTCAAAGATAATATTCTTGAAGTCATTGGATGCTTCTTTTAGGTCTGCACTCTCAAAGCAGAGTCTTAATCTCTTGCTCTTTATGGGGTAAGGTTTTATTTTCCTTCTAGGTTGCTCTTCTCTTCTTTTTATTTTCCTTTCCATATCCAACTTCCTTCTTCCTCTTTCAATTCAATATACAGTAGAATCTCCATAGTTGACTACCTCCCCACATTGTTGACCTAATTTTCATAGACTGGACTTGCACTGCATGTATGTATTAGTACAGTAGGCCTAGTTCCTTATGTTGATCACCCTGTGTGTTGATCAGTTTGTCATAGTCCGTTGGGTGGTCAGCTTACAGAGGACAGAGGTTGTACTGGTGTTTACCTGGGTCTCATGCTTTTCCTCTAGAAGCAGGCATAATTTGGCTTGTCATAGAGGCTGAAGACTTCCCTGGAGCTATGCAAAGTGTAGTTAGTGAAGAAAGTTAGTGGGATCAAAGAACTTGCTGTGACAGCTCAAAGTCAAAGTAGGCCTATTAAGTCAGAAGTTGCATTTAAAGTATGTCAATAAGTAGTAAACATAGACAGATTAGAAATTTACAGGATAGGAAGTCATTAGAAATTTGAGAGTGATATGATCAGGCTCACATTTCAAAAAGATCGTTCTTTTTTTTTTTCCCCTAAAGAATGAATTGGAGGACATCACAAATGGAGGCAGAGAAAATCAGTTCAGAGGCTATCACATTGTCAAGGTGAAACATGATGATGGCTTGAATAGTATGTAAGTAGCAGTAAAGAAGGAGGCAGACATGGATATGGTGTGTGCTATCCTGTGAAGATGTCCCCACAGGAGTGAGGCACTCACTTCTTCAGCTTCTAAGAGCATTAGCCATACTTTTTCCATCTCCAAGACTTGTCCTCTCCAAGGGGTGTGCCTCATCCAAGATCTCACCTTTGGTTTGGTCACACTTACTCACTGGTCAGTGAAGGTGAGGGCTTAATACAAAGGCCTTTGCCTTAATTTGGGACAACTTTAAAAGATCATTCTGGCTCCAGAGTTCCTAATGGAACCAGCAGAACCCTCTGTTGCAGCTGCATTGAAATCCAATCTCTCTTTCTTCCATCTGGCTCCTCTATTCCCCTGCAGATATTCTCCTGAGTACATCCTCAACAAACCTCTTGCATGAAAATATCTGAGTCTGCTTCCAATCAGAGTCAAGACAATCCAAGACCAATTTTGAAGGTATAATTATTAAAATTTATGAGCAGTTCAGAAGGGAGAGAAAATGAGGGACAAAATAAGGAAAAGGAAAGAATATGTTATATCTCTGAGGTTTTAGACAACCATGAGTAGGAGAATGATTCTACCTTTTATTGAGCTAGGAAAGACTGATGATCATTAGTAGAGTTTTTAATGTGTTCTATTTCAGAAGACACCAATATTTGCCTCCTCAAGCAGGAGATGTCAAATACACGTATGCAGTTAAATACATGCATTGTTCACCTCCTCAGATCCCCATTCCCACCTCTCTCATCTGACCATCTCCTCTTACCTGCGATTCTGCAATAGAACTCATGTTCCTGTTTCTAATCATGTTCCTCTTAAATTTCTTCTTCATTGTTAGGGAACTATTATAAAACTTCATAATTTACATTTCACACTTAAAATTCATTTATGATGTCTTGTTGTCCTGAGGATAAGGTTAAGATCCTGTAATCTGGCTTGTAAAGTCTGCCACCTGGACCCTGTCCACCCTGTTGGTCTGTATCTTTTCCCTCTCTCATATGTTTTAACTAATAAACCATTCATGTCTTCAGTGAACTCTGTTTTGTTGTATTTCAGAGCCTTTCCACTGGTGTTCCTTCTGCTCGAGATACTTTTCCCACTTTCCACTCTCCCTTCAAAGGCTAACCCCTAGTCATCTCTCAGGACCTAGTTTAAATGGGATCTCTCTAGGGATGACTTTCTGTCTTGCGATAGCCTGTTTTGATGTATTTCTAGAACCTATTACGCTTTTCTTATTATAATCATCATAATACTTTCATTTTGACAGGGTCCCTGGCAATTTATTTCAACATTCAGGGAAAGAAAATCTGGTCTAAGTCTACCTAAAATTCTGTTTTAGTTTTGCATAGAGACCTGTGTCTTCTTTTAGACTCCTTTTATGATCAAATCAAAAAGCACTTAAAACTGATGACAACTCCCCATCTGAGACCCTAAGGTCTAGCTGTCCATTAAGATTGGCTTCTAAGTCAGATAAAACTTACTTAATGAAGTTGTCTTTTTGCAACTCACAGAGCCTTTTCCCATTTCCCTTCCTGGGCATAGATACGGTAGAGACTGTGTCTGAGTTATTCACTGCTATACCCCTGGTACCTGCAGTGTGTCTGACTCAGAGAAGTCACTCAATAAATATCCATACTGCTAATGATGAATAGATGATCTGTACATTTCAATAGGGTATCTCTAAATGAGTGCTTTATTTCAGCCTGATTTTGGAATTGGGTGGATTGTCTCAACTGTTCCTCCTCTACCCTCCCTTGAAGTTCTGTCCTTTCTAACAAGTTCTGCTCCCCACCAGGAATAGGTTCTCATTCTGGGCAACAGTGCTGCTATGACACCTGCTTCCTTTGGGGTGTGCACTGAAGTCCATGGTGAATACTGCTCATTGTCCTTCATGGCATGTCTGTGTAGCTATTTTCAATGTCTATCTTCTGTATAGATTATAATCCTCATGAAGGCAAGCACACTACCTTTGTATTGGCAGTAGTTTTCAGAGTCTCAGCATATAGTAAGAGCAAAGGAAAATCAAATTCCTGAAGAGACTACACATTTCTAGTAAGCTAACTAAATAACCTTGGGGGAACATCCTTTACCACTCTAGGGTTAAGATTTCCCATCAGAAAAATGAGAAGTTTAATTCTGCTATCTAAGATTTGATTTGAACCTGAGAATAAGTAATTTTCCTTGTAATGTGGTAAGATAAATAATTTGAGATTGCTTGGAAGAGCTTTTCATGCCTTTCTGGGGGCAATGTTATTAATCAACAAAGATCATGCCGTGTGGGGTCCTCATTTAGAAAAAGGAATTTAACATCTTACTTCTTCCATCTTATCTTCTTCTTCTTCTTCTTCTTCTTCTTTTTTTTTTTTTTTTTTGCCTAAAGGACTGAGAGAATGTTGGCTATCTTTGTTTAGGGTGTTGTAATTCTAATTTTCATCTATCAATGGAATAATGAAAAATTTTGGATTCAGTCATGCTGACAACTATATTTAAAAAGTCACTTGATTGTTTACGTATGTTGAGTGTCAGATATATTTCTCTCAGGAGCAGCCTGCTTTTTTATATGAATATTTATTTTTAATGTAAAATTCCACTTGTGTCTTTTTATGATGTTTGGCTTATAGCATTGCTGACTGGTAATGTAACTTTATTTTATTGGAAGGTAAACTTATGTGTTGATCTGGCTGCCATCTCATTCATAAATTTGAGTAGGTGAGTCCAAGATACAAATTGAATATAACTACCTCTTGATCTCTGGATTTAGCATGATCCTAAACTTGACAATTATCAGAAAGTAAAATCCTTTTCCAAATGTGATTAGCTGTGTGTAGTAAACTAGAAACATGTGGGAAAACCCAGTATTATAAGTAGCTTCTTATTCCTCTCATCTTCTGTTTTACATACAGAGGCAATGTGGTGAGTGGAATGACTTCTGAAATGAACCCAGGCTAAATTAGAAAACCAAAACAACACTAAGCAAACCCAAGTACACATACCTTACATTTACGTATTTATTACGTATCTTTTTATATATCTCTATTTTTCAGTGGCTGCTAAATACTTGATTTTTGAAATTATTCTCATTTCCTTTCCTTTTCCTATTCAAAAATCTCCATTTTCTACATGAACATTTTTTAAAGCTATTTAAAAAAATTTTTGTTTCACTTGATGATTATGTCTGTTTATAAATTGTCTTAAGATCATGCCCTAATAACAAATTCTGCTCTTATGAGTAGATGCAAGAAAAGCCCAGACAAGTAGTCTATATTCTTCTGGATTTGTAATGCAAATTATCTGATACACTATTACAATTGAACAGCAATCAGTAGGTATGAAAACTATGATGGTAAGAGGCTGAATGCTATTTTAGAAGCAAATAAGAAGGATTTGAATTAAACAGAATTAGCAATGGGATGAATTTTGCTGTGTACACTATGATTGAGCAATCATGGATCCCAAAGAGATTTCTATCACTTGGGTGTGTGGGATTCTTTGGGCTGGAAAATGCACTCTGTTGTAGGGGCCTCATTAGCATCACAGTCTTGCGCTCCTGTCATAAAGCCCGAATGCAGCTGTGAGCGCTGCTGTTGGCCTCTCACACCTGCCACGTGTGGATCACTAATCAGAGCCCAGCTTTCACTACCATTGAATTCCAACCCTTCAGTTCAGCTTGGGAAGGGAAGTGAAGTGCACAGAGGTAAAGATAGTAAACAGTGTTTGGAGGGAGAGCTGGATCAAAGGTCCTGTCATCCTTTGCCTTTACAGAGCATGAATGACAAGGGCAGGCTCAACGCGGGGCTCCCTGAATTTCTCCATCCGTGAGCAAACTGCATGTACTCCCAAGGATGAGTGATGCCCCTTTTGCAGAGCCTGCCTGTCACTCTGTGCTGTCAGCAGTAACACCAATTAGTGTCAATTTTTATGATGGCTCTTGAGACCTGAAAGGGACTAGTGATTTGGCTACTGAAATAGGAATTTGGTTTTTCTATTCAAATCAGAGAAAAATGAAAATTCTTCCAGGATCTGCAGGTCTGTGTTTGCGCGTGGGGGATGAGTGGTTTGGGTGAGTGAATCAGTCATTTGATTACCATAAACAATATTTTTGACTAGGTGTGATTCATGTTATTCCTTGGGGAATGTCTGGGCAGGCCAGTTTCTGAGGATCTACGTGTGAGATAAGAATGCCTCCAAGTGGGTTCTCTTTTTATTTTGGCACAAATGATAACACCTGGAATATATTTTCCAGAAGTGGTGCTGGATTGTGCTGGAAAGTTAACTCTCTTTTTAGATAGATGACTTGCATTTTCATACTTTCTAGGCTAAATATACATGCAGCTTATAGCCACTGGAAAAGAGGTTTAAGGTTTGCATTTCTGAACTATGCCTCCTGTGGACACAATTCTAAATCATTCAGCTGGCTGATGTGTTCTTAATATGATCTAATCTTGGCAAGGAGGTGCTTGCCCTGGACTTATTTCTTTCTTGTTTGTCTTCCTTTAATTATCCTTCTGTCCAGGGAAGAAAACAAACTGCCCAAGTGTCAAAAATGGGAGCAATGTCCCTACCCAGCACAAATTCCATGTCAATGCTGACAATCCAGTAGCACAGAGATGGTTACAGTCATAGCCTAACAGAAAAATACTTTCGTAAGCAGAGATTCAATCCTGGCAAAGAGAGCTAGCTCAAGACATGAAACTAGTTTATGCTTGCAAGTCAAACTGGCATAGAAAACTGACTAGACAAGACCCATGAGTTTTCCTGCTAGCACATAACAAGGAAAGGAGAACCATCACTTTATCAACTGCCAAATTCTGGGTGATCTATCACCACATAGTCTCTGTTTTGCAGACTATTTAAAGACTGAGTTCATCCAGACTGAAAAAGGATATAGGTAACATTTCCATTTTTGTCCTATGAAGTATTATTCTCTCTGTCTTTTTTTTTTTTTTTGTAGAGACAGAGTCTCACTTTATCGCCCTGGGTAGAGTGCCGTGGCATCACACTGCTCACAGCAACCTCCAGCTCTTGGGCTTAAGCGATTCTCTTGCCTCAGCCTCCCTAGTAGCTGGGACTACA